>JANZLH020000139.1:3449415-3469583 GCA_026770325.2 Erythroxylum fimbriatum
TATATATATATATATATATATATATAAATATATAGAAAGCAAATATGAAAACTCAATCATAAAAAAAATTTCTCAGTATTTACATACTTTATTAACTTAAGCATTGGAGTATATAAATTGAGATTTTTTTTTGACATTATGTAGACCTACTAACTTAAAAATAATATAATAAAATCATCCTAATTCAAGTCTATATAATTTGATGTTGTTTTTAGGAAACATATAATTTTCAATCATTACTGCTTGAGTAAATCTTCACTATCTTTCAGTATTTATATTGGAGAAGAAATAATTGATATCTAAAGAAGCATTTTGTTTATTGGTCACACTAAATTGTCCACTTTAGTGACTAACCAATAGACCCACATCATAATGATCAATATGTCACAATGAAGATGTTAAAATAATAAGTCAATTTGCTAATGCAATGGAGATAATAAACACTCTCCCCACATCTTTGACTAGAACAACTCTTATTAACACATTTAGAACACTATATAAGGGGAGCTAATTTGATGATTGGTGGCCTTTGACCTTTAGTATTCTAGTGGAGCAACTATTAAATCAGTTTAAAATTTCAATTCTTGATACTTATGATGAAATACATGATTTTATTGATTATAACAACATATATAGAAAGTTTATGAACTTATATGGCATGTCAGGCATAATTTCCTTTTCCTCCTCACTAACAAGAATAACCCAATCACAATTCTGTATGTATAACCTTATCCATAACTAGGGAGCAAATAATGAGACTTATGTTACATATAGGGTAATCCATATGATCATGAGAGGAGATTATAAAGAACTTTAATTCACAAATAAGAAGGCCCTAAAGAGAGAAAGTCATGAGGAACAAACTAAGTTAGACAAGTTTGAGAAGAGGATAAGAGTGTCTAAAATGACTTTCCAGAAGACTAGTAATAGATCTTTAATCATCCCCACAAGAATGTCACAGCAGTAACATTTTCCATAGTCAACTTCTTAGTTAAAAGAATCTTGATAGATATAAGAGAATATTGATATTATATTTTATGACACCTTTAAGGAAATGACATCTCTATAGAAAAACTAAAAAACATACTCTTATTAGGTTTTAAAGGAGATTATATTTACAATATGGGAAAAATACTTGCCTATGATATTAGGAATATGTCTAAAGTAGGTTATAATTATGACATAATTTTATATGATCATGGACCCACTACTTACAATTTTATAATCATCAACGCCTAGGATCTAAAGTAGGTCATAAATATGACATAATTTTATGTGATTATAGACCTTTAACTTACAATTTTATAATTATCAATCTTTCTCTATGTATATCACAAGCAATATTGTAACATCCCAGATCATCCGCTTATAGATATTGTCCACTTTGGACCTTGGCCCAGTCAAGCCCTCACGGTTTTGCTTTTTCGGAGGCTTTTCTAGGAGGTCACCCATCTCAGAACTACTCTCACCCAAGCACGTTTAACCTCGGAGTTCTGATAGGATCTCGTCTATTAGGCCATGGAAAACGCGTCTGTAAGGGAGAGGTATCCGTACCCTTATAAGGCATACTTCGTTCCCCTCTCCAATCAATTTGGGATCTCACACTCTCCACCCCCTTAGGGCCCAGCCCTCTTTGAGGTCCAGCCTAGCTCGCACAACGGTTCGGGTACTAGCTCTGATACCACCTGTAACATCCCAGATCATCCGCTTACAGATATTGTCTGCTTTGGACCTTGGCCCAGCCAAGCCCTCACAGTTTTGCTTTTCCGGAGGCCTTTCTAGGAGGTCACCCATCCCAGAACTACTCTCACCCAAGCACGTTTAACCTAGAAGTTCTGATGGGATCTCATCCATTAGGCCATGGAAAATGCGTCTGTAAGGGAGAGGTATCCGTATCCTTATAAGGCATACTTCATTCGCCTCTCCAATCGATATGGGATCTCACAAATATTTTCACCCCACTAGTTTTAAACAAAATTTCCACCCCAAATGGAGTAAATATTGGACTTGTTTAGCTATAATCACTAATAATGGAACTCAATTTTAAAATAGGACTTTTATAGAATTTTATAATGATTAAGAAATAAAGAATTGTTTTGTTTTATTAGCTTATAGATAGACTACACAGCTTAGTAGAAGTTAGAAATAGAAGAACTGAAGGGTAAGTTGAAGATGCCAAAGGTACTTGGGTTGATGAGCTACACAATATAGTATGGATGTATCGAAAAACTCTAAGAACACTTACAAGTGAAAACATCCTTTAATCTTGTCTTTAAAGTAGAAACCTTGATACCATAAAGTTAAAATTACCAAAATTTTAAGGGTACAAACATATAATCCACTTGAAAAATAAAAGCAACGACATTTGGAATAGGATATCATTAAAGAGGGTAGGCAATTGATAAACATAGTAAATGAGATGTATAAACAAAAGATTAGGTGATAATCTCATAAAGGATAAATTATCAAAACCTTAGGAATGCTGACTTAGTTTTGTGATAGTTTGAGTTCTTTAGAAGGTAAAACTCACAAGGAAAGCTAGCACCAAATTAATCAAGTTCATATTGTGATGCCCTAATACCCCCTGGGAGGATATTGCGAGCGCCACACAAAACAAAACATAACAAACCGAATGTGAAACATTTCGCGGAAGTATAACATTTAAAAATAAACATTCTAAAGCATACGGAACACTTTATACATGCATTTCCAGAATCTCAACAAGCATACATTACATATTATAATTTCAGAAAACCAGCCTGAATTAAGGTTATTACAACTCTTCAAAAAAAAAAATCAGGAATCATATACATTAGATACAGGTCCAAAAACAAACTCAAAATACATTTTGAGCAAAACAAAACTTAGACTTCTTTGGTCATTGCGGTTGACTTGTCCCAATCCCTACGTCCTTTTCTCTGAACCTATACGGGGCAAATCTATAATGCTAAGCATATAGCTTAGTGAGTAATAACTAAAGTATGTTTATGTTGGACACCCCGCCCTCGTGACTAATGGGCCCGACATCCTAAGTGACATCTGAACGCGTATCCCACAAGGGTGGCGTGCCCCCACCAGGTCAAACACCAAAACAACCTACTTCTCCTATTTCCGAATAGATTTTAGGAAACCCCCAAACCAGAATTTCATTTCGACTTGATCTGAGCATTTTTGGCTCTATGTCTCTAGTTTATTTAGAGACAAGAATCATCGCATTTGGAGATCTCATAACAAAGTTATGGCTGAAAGACTCGAAAAGGTTTTGACCTCAATCATATTGCACTTGACTTGGGCCAATTAGCGTAACTGTCATATGGGATATCAAATTAAATCATTTTAAGACGTTTTGATAGAAGACCTCGAGTTCTATAAATTTCATGAAAACCTCGAAGATGGATTCTATCGTCTAAAGGGTCAAAAATGGAGCAGCCGATAATAAGAAGTAGACGAAGCAAAAAGCAGACGAATGCAAGAAGAAAACGAATGCAAGAATCAGACGAAACAAAAAGCAGACCAATGCAAGAAGCAGATGAATGCAAGAAGCAGACGAATGCAAGAAGCAGACGAAAATAAAAGCAAACGAATGCAACGCTTAAGACGAAACGGAGTCAACTTAAGATGAAGCAAAGTCAACTTAAGACGATACAATGTCAACACAGACGATACGTCTTTACAGACGATATTACTTGACACTCCTAAGCATCTCCCCTTCTAAAGACCATAATTTTAGACCCCGATATCCAAAAATTACCTACTATACACTGTTGGAAAGCTAGAAGAAAGCCCTACAACTTTCTAGAAGGCACATTTGCGTAAATTAGCCAAAGTTAATCCAGATCTTCCCTTGATGTCCGAACTTGAACCTTTTTTTCCTTTTTTTTTTCCCTTATGCAAACTTAAAAATGCAATGCATAAACTTGAGAGGAAGTCATGAGCAAAAATGCAATCTTATTCTATTTGCATCAAAAGATAAGAGTTTACAAAGCTTTAGTGGGTATTTCAAGCCGTAAATACATTAACATCCCAACAACCCAAAATATAGAAAATACATGAATCATGAGTTGCTCAAAATGCAATTAAAGCCTTGCTTTACAAGATTTGCTTCAAATACAACACATTTCAAAAGTGAAGTGATGCCTTGGCTATTGACTAATCGATCTCTTGCTCAGCACCTGCTTATGGGGAGGAAAGTGGGGGTGCCCGTGGGTAACAATTTTATAACTAGTAACAAGCAAAACCATTCAAATAGTCATTTCCATATTAAACATTCACATTAATGCAAAACATGCATACATCATTCTTATCATAATCATGAGCACGTAATCACATCAAAATGGTTCTGGTGGTCAACAAACAAAACGTACTACGCATTTCTACATAATGGTCTTGCGTAGCCGTGAACTTATGGGAGTCCATGAAGAAGCTCCATGCCACTAGCAGGCAGGCGAGAGAAGTCTTTTCGTTAAAGTGCACTTGACTTAACTTAGGAGACCACCACAAACCCACATAACATGTATTTTATGACTTGTAAAACATATTGCCCAAAGGCACATTTCGAAAACTTGATTTCTTATGCTTGATACCTTTTTCAGAATCATTTTCATAAATCAAACCAAGATTTATATACGCAATATGCAACACATTTTCAAATCCATCAAAGAATAATAAAAGCATAATTTTAGAAGTAGTTGAAAACTCATTTATTTCCATTTCTTAAAAGAGACATTAATGACTCCTTACTTAATTATAAAAATGTAACTCACCTTGAATTTCTTGCTTATAGGTTGCTGAAATGTGCCTCTCCTCTTGCTCCTTTTGTCTTTCTTGATTCCCTTTTCATAGACAAAAATTCCAAATTCAAATGGTTTTCAATTTAAAACCCTCAAAGTACAATCACTAAAATTGGTTCTAAAATACTTAAACCCATGCATTTCCTAAGCTTCATGAACCAAAACCCTTCCAAAATTCCAAAAGATTTAACATCAACTTACCTTGAATCTTAACCACTTAAATGAGTTTCTTGGATCAAAAGAAGACTTTAATCTTCCTCTTTCTTGCTCAAACTTAAAATCACTCTTTAAGACTAAGAAAAATCAAAACCCAGCATAACCCTCGTCTTTCTCTTCTTTTCTCTTTTCTTGTGCTTCTCTCTTCTCTCTTTTCTTCATTCGCGTTTTTTTTGCTTCTTAATGCAAGGCAACAATTTCCTCTTCCCATTTTGCCCCTCTTTCAATGCTTTAAGGTTTCTAAACTCATTGGACTTTGCCAAATTTGCCCTTACACACTCTTACTACTTTAATACTTCAATTCCCTTAACTTATGTCATATTATCTTACCACACTAACATGCTAATTAATCCTAACAAACACTAATCTAGCAAGACCCCAAAATTCATCTAGTCATGCTTATTCATCAAGAAAAAAATTTGGGGTCCAACAATTTAACCACAATTGTTACTGAAACATGTTTCACAAAAGCATCTCAACATATAGAATTTCATAACAAAATATCATTTACGAATGAAAACCCTTCGCATGCCAAAGCAGTCATATTCAACAGCAGAACAGAACATACAAAAATATGGAATTGATTTTCAAAATAGGGTGTTAACCTATCATATCAACTGTTTTTTTTCTTATTAAAGCGTACTAGAGATCAAAGTGCAATACGAGTTAAACTATAAATCCATGAACAGAAGCGGGTAACGGGACTTATACAGAAGACACCGAAGTGTGATTATTAGAAGACAATGAAGTGCCATTAACAGAAGACGCCGAAGTGCTACTATCAGAAGACATCGAAGTGCCAATAATAGAAAACACCGAAGTGCCATTAACAGAGGACAACGAAGTGCCATTAACAGAAGACACCGAAGTGCCAATAAAAGAAGACACCGAAGTGCCATTAAAAGAAGACATCGAAGTGCCATTAACAGAAGACATCGAATTGCCACAAAAGCAGCTGCAGACCCTTTTAGGCATGCCTATTTACCCACAACTAGGACTGGACAGTTACAAAACCAAACAGGTTCAAATTATTTGCATAATAATTAGTCAATCATAATTGTATGCTTTAAAACATTTCATACGTTGATTGTCCCTAGGCTTAAAACACAATCAACGTAAAACACAATTCAATTCAGTACTAAACAAAACAAGATAAAAATGTGAGCATCCTAAAGATTACTGACAACTTTACAAATCATTTAATGGAGCAAAATCAATATTAAACAAAATAGTCAAAGCAAAACTATCAAAATTTTCTTACCGAATTACTTACAGATACTCAAAGATCACTTACATACATTCACTTACAATTGAACTCATCTAAATCACTTACAAAATTTACTGTCTAAATTGCTTACAAAAGCTCCCTTATTGCTTATTGCCTCAAAGTCCCGGCAATATCTGGAGTCGGTCGCTGGACGTGTTCCTCTATAGCATTCAATACAAATATATATCACTATTGTGCATGATTATTAAATCATTTATGCACATTCTTGTATGCTGAATATGTATAATGCATGTTCGTGTCAACAATCCAGGTTTCTTATCCTTAATCTTATCACACTATCGATCATGTGAACTCATACTCAATCCCTCAATCTAGATTTATTTCACAATCCCCTTCGGGTCCACTTTGCTCAGTTATTCTCATCAGGAAGTTGAGGTAATTAGGTAGTACTTCCTTCTAGAAAGTTATCCATCTTTGTCTTAGGTTTCCAATGATACCAAGTTTATCCAATTTGGGTCAGTATATTGAAAGTTATTCCCAAAATATTTCAGACTGTTCTTAAACTTTAACAGAATCCTTATCCCATCTTCCGATCAGATTCTGATATTCGTAGAGGTAGAATTAGAATTCTATCTCCTTAGACAATTTGTATTCCTATGTCTCTAGTTTAAGCAAAAATCTCATTATGAGGTCCAAAGATTAAGATATATTCCAATTACCGAAGTATGTTCAATAAAAATCATCCTAGTTATCAAACTCCAATATAGTCACATTTCACCTTAAAATTCATCAATCAATCCATTTCATAAAGCTATGATTTTTGGTGGAGATGTATATCAATTTCTTATGAAGCTATTGGTTCAAGAATCAGGTTATTTGGATATCAGATGAAGAAGTTATGATCAAAAGAAACAAGACTATTCAGCATAGGGAAACCTCAAATGCACGATTGTGGTTATGAACGACGGTGCGTTTTCTCTTCCATCACAAAAGTAACCGCCGTGCTTATGCACGATGGTGCATTTCCTCCTTCAACATAATCACGACGATGCATTTTCTTTCTTCTTCTTCACCGAATATAACTTCTTCTTCTTCTTCTTCTTCCATTTTTCTCATTTTCCAGCAAAACACAATCTTAATTCATCTATTCCACATTTCTAACTCCAAATATAAACTCTACACAAATCAAACTCCACTTTACACTTCAAAAATCACAAATCCGAAACTCCAACTCTTCTTCCTCTCTCTACTGTGAATTTCCATTCTTTCATCTGATACTTTTCTTCTCATTTAAACCCATTATGAACACCACCGAAGCTACCCATCTTTCACATCCCATGCACAAATTTCATTTTCAACCAACATCATCAATCTCATTTGATTCATTTCTATAAACACTCAAATACCCACGCATATCCAGTGAGAAACAGAGCATATATTCACCGTGTTTCATGAAGACACCACTTACACTGAAACTAATCAACTTATATAACTCATGCATGTGATCATGTACAAAACATTCAAACATCACCAAATGTTATTCACGAAAAATGCACTTAATTCCAAAAAATTCCAGCGCAACAAATTCCAGATTTTTCTAATCCTCTCAAGCAAACAAACAGCAACGCAGGCTTATAATCATCTTCGGCTAGTGCTCTAGTAGTTGAGAGTTAGAAGACAAAAACACAAACATGTATAACAAGTAGTTATGGTGATGGATGAAAAGAACAAGGAAAGGTGTCTAGTGTTGCATGCTTTCGATGAAGAACAAAACCCAAATGAAGAGTAAATCCAACTGCAGAATTTTCCTTCTTATACACGTGACTACGTGTATGAACAAAACCTTTCTACGTGTCACTGTGCATGAATGTCATTTGTCAACATCGAAGACTGCCACATGTCTTAATGCCATTTGTTAACTTCTAATATTTTTCCTTGTACAAAAAATACTCCAATTCAGAAATTCCAAAAATTTCCAAAAATTTCAAAATAATACAGATAGTCTCCGAATAAATTTTTCACAATTTATTCTCATTTTATAAATCCATTTTACCCGGAATATATGTAAATGAAAATGTTTACAATTTATTTGTATGTGTAGAAAATACATATGCAGCGAAAACTCAATTACGCAAAGCATAAAGTGCACTGAATTTTCTCAATTTTCTAACCCCTAACTTGGGGTGTTACACATATCATATAGACAAACAATTAAAACTAGAGAGTTAAAAACTTGAGAGGAAGAATGGTCTCTAAGTACCACATCTCCATAGTGGAACATATTTAAGGAAATATTTCTGTTAGAAAGGACATTCAGAATGTACTTTGTATATTATTTCTTTGTGTTATTTTTTAAAAATTAATAAAAGCACATATTTGGGTCTAAAAAACTATTTGCTCAAAAAGATAAACTTGAGAAATCCTTAATTATAAGAGAAGTCTCTTAACTTCTTGACATAAGACGAAAGTTTGTAGGTTAAAAATATTAGGTCCAAAATAGGTCTCCTACCTTTCTAACAAAAAACCAAAACAAAAGGCTTACAAGTAAAACATTTCTTAGGTTCAGAGGAAGTCTCTCAATTTCCTAAACAAGATAAGAATTTATAAGTTAAAAAATAAAGGTCTAAGGGAAGTCTTTTAACTCTTTGGTAAAAATTAAAACCTAAAAGTCAAAATACTATAGGTATAAGAGGTCTCTAAACTTTTTAACAAAAAGTAAAAACCTATGGGTTAAAAAAATAATGTTTAAGAAAAGTCTACTAGCTTTCTAGAAAAAAAAATATGCCTACAAGTTAAAGAACCTTAGGTCTAAAAGAAGTCTTTTGTAAGTCAAAATATCTCAATTCCAAAAGAAGTCTCTCAATCCCCTAGTAAAAAAATAAAAATTTGCAAGCTAAAAAACCTCAAGTCTAGGAATAGACTTTCAACTCGCTAGTATAAGATAAAAGCTTACAAATCAAAAACCTTAAATAAAAGATAAGTCTTTTAACTTCATGAAACAAGGTAAAAACTTGGAGGATAAAACTCCCCAACTAGTAAAAGAAGTCAATTTTTTTAGTTAAAATGAAATAAATCCCATTAAAAAAAATTGTAATAGGGTTTTTAAAAGTTTTTTAAGATTTATGAAAAAATGAAAGATCACAAACTAAAACTGCTTAGGAAAAATATCTCAAGTGACAAAGCTTACAAGGAACTTTAAAATAAAGTGACGTATTTGAATCTTCCAAATAAACTTATCTAAACTATCAAAATATATTTAAACAATGTTTGCAAAAATAAAAATGAGTAAAAATACAAGAATGAGTTACATATTTAAGTTTAAGCTTGACATGCTTATTAAGTTGATCTAATAAAAATAGAGATTATGTTATCCACCCGAAAAGCATAACTCTACAACATAGAAATATGGTGTAAAAGATAATACAGATTTTAATAAGTGAATAAAATGCTCACACTCTTACAAGATACACCCCTACACTCTAGGGGAAGAGTTTTAGAAAAAAAAGAGCAATTATGACTAAATTAAAGTAGGGTTTTCATCATAAATAACAATAAGTATGATATTAGTAGGATTGGAGGGTCCTCACCATCATTCTGCCAAATTCATCAAGCTCTTCAGTTTGAGTGACCTAAAGCTCTATGGAAGCATTATATGATATCCATATTTACAAATAAGAAATTTGGAAAGCATTATGATCTTGCTAGACCTTAATGAAATTATTATTACCTGCTTTTTTCTTCTTCATAACCTATTTAATTGCTTGTAAACCTTCTCTAAACCATGACTACAAGAAGCTATAACTTGAATAATAAAACATAAAAAGTTCTAGCCTATAGAGATGATTGAAATAAGTAAATAAAAATTAAAAATTACTTTGGTTATGTCCCTCTACGGATATGTTTTAATAAAGTCATATTTATATTATCTAGGCTTGCTCAACTACTATGGTTGACCATAGCTTGCACCATCTTTAACTTGTAGGATATAACTTGTCATCTTCCTCAATAATCATAAAAGGCTTAGTGAGAGAGACATTGTTCTTCAAAATGGGAGGAATAAGAGAAGATGTAGAAGCCAGTATGGAAGTAATAGGAGAATATGCTTAACAATAATGACATGATTACTATGAGCCATCTTTTACTTTTACTTTTTCTTGGATGATGAGGTTACTAATTCATTTTTCTTTATTTGCTTAGTGGGTGATAGCATCTTATTGATTTTATGGATGCAATTAAAAGCATAAGGTTAGATAAAAGTTTGACACTTTGAAAAAAAATGTTAAAATAAGAAGAAGAAACCTACATAAACTAATCGTATCTACAAGACACCTCCACTTGCATCAAATTGGTCTCATAAAGGAGTGTTTCTCATGGGGAGAAGAGGGTGGGTAACTAGTCTTTAGTTTCAGGGTTCTGTTATCATTATCTCATTAGTTGAACCTATCATCTAGACCTATCCATATTATTCTTAAATTTTATAAACTTCTTCATTTGTTAGAAGAACACATTTTTCTTTCTAATCATACATACCTTTAAGGATAGTTAGTAGCCACAATCCACTCTTAATTCTCAAGTTATATAACCCACTTTGCATCAACTTAAAGAGCACATGATTTGAAAAACTTCCCTAATATGGTAAGTGAAGATAAAATAAAACACAAGTAAACTCTAATGATAAGGCTAAAATTGGCTAGGCTTAAGCATAACACATGTAAAATATAAAGATTAACATGATGGTAGAAAGACAAAGTCAACAATTTAAAAGCATCATAATAAATTTACCATGTTATATATCCTTTCATCTATACCAGGCTAACAAATACCTATACTCTCAAAGATGTTAGACTTTTCATGCATCTTTTAGAAATTATTCTTTCTAGATTTATTAGGTTTAAGTTTTACCTTATAGTCATCATCATAATCCCTAAGAAGGAAGTTATATGATTAATTACTCAAACTCTTATATGTAAAATTCAAATTCATAGGATTTCTATATCAGGTGCCTTAAAACTATATGGTAGTCAAAATGAGTACTACGAGACCTATTATACTCAGAGTTATTATTCCTATGTTTAGAAGCAATTGATCTTACATCATTGAAAGAAGAACTAACATCACTACCCATCCTAATTCTATCCCTATTAGTCTATATCCTACTTTTGTGAAATGTCATATAAATAAAGGAGGCACCACAAACTATGAAAACTCATTCAATTGTAAAAAATATTTCTCATACATTAAGCATCTTTTATGAACATATGCGTTAGAATGCTATCACAAAAAATATAATACTATAACAAATTTTTTGTACAAACTTATTAACTAGAGCCACTCCAACAAGCTAATGATGACACTAAAGTCACTCCAAGAAGCCAATATTAGTCATCATGTTCCTTACTTTCAATTTTGTCAGAGATTCTCTTGCAATTTTTAAAAATTTTTAGCTTATAATATATGTTAAACTTCTTCGAATATTTTATTGATAAATTCTTGTTATGACATTTTACATCACCTATTTGCAAAGATTTATAAAAATTGATAAAAGATATTTTAAAATAAATAAAATTAAATTAAAAGGTGTTATAGTAAAATATATATAAATTTTAGAGATTAACATACTAAATTTAAGGAAAATTTGAATAATAAAATTTTAAAAATTTTAAAAATAAAAAATAAATGCTAATTTCTAAATAAAATTAGATAACAGAGGCTATAAAATATGAAACTATCATGCAAAATTAAATATTTAAATATCAATTAAAAATAGACATATAAACTATTTATAAAAGTTGTTAAGCATAAAAAGAAATAATACTAACCAAGAACTAATTTCTAAAAATCATGTAAAAACATTATTTTTATGACATAAATCAAAATTGACATTCATAACTTTATAATCTTGAATAAGCAATTGTTATAATCATAAGAGTGTAATGTTGCGTACCTGATGAGGAAGATGCTATTATAAAAAAGAAATCGATAAATTTTACTGAGTTCTTGGTTAAAATTAGTTTATTTTTCTTAACTCTGTTTCGGCTACAGAAGCTTGATGATAAACAATATGTAACCCTAATTAGTAGAGAGATGACCAATTTATATATCCATGAATGGTTTTTAATTTGGTATGTTCATCAAGTGACCAAAATAAACATTTAATATTTATTTAACTATTAAATAGGAAATATAGGCCAAATATAACTCTTTAATTATATTAATAATATTATTAAATATATAGAATTTGGCCATTAATTAGGCCACATTCTTGTATTCTCCCACATAGCCCGAGACTTTAAACTTTAGTTTAATAGCGTAAACATTAGGCGCACATAAATAAATTTCTTAATATCTTCATAATTTACCTCAACACAATAAACCACATAATGCTGGTCATAGTGTTCATACCTATTCTTAAGGGGGTAATGATGCTCAGATCAATTAGATGGAAATAAGTTACATGAGATTAAACAAAGAGAGATGAATATAACACAATACTTTGCTAAATTAAGTGGTCTACGATAAGAGTTAGACTATTATCAATATTTCCAACCTGCATATAATAATCTATGGGTTGTAGATTTTACAGCATTAGATCATATGACAGGCTCTTACAATAATTTTTTTTACTTATACTCCATGTTTAGGCAAAGATAAAGTCAATATTGCAGATGTTTCCTTATCTCCTATATATGGAGACAGGCCAGAGGTCATGAACAAAGAATAAATTTCTAGAAGATACATTAATACTCTCTTAATCAAGCTAAGGTCCATATTCAATCAATTTTATTTGGAAATGATATATAGATTGTTGTTTGCTAAAGAAGAGGACGCACGAAGCATAAGCTGAGGTAGACAACAAGCACACAAATAATCAGATTTAGGGGACCACACAAAACATAAAAGGTAGACAATAGTTGACCTACCACAATGAAATGTCGACCTCCAGATATAGACACCCGATGAGCGTGTGAGTTGAGTTGCTTGGTGTGTGTGACAACAATAATAAATAATTACACATGGGGGAGAAGAGGGAAGAAATGTGAGATGAGGGATTGTATAAGAAGAAGATGGCAGATTAATTAGGGATTGGAGGATGTTTATCCAAAAATGTTACGTCAAACGTTATGTTTCATATGTCCAAAAATGGAGCATGTGAGGGAGGAGTTTGGTTCGAAACACATCATTTCCTCCTCATGTAGAGACGTCACGTTTCATCTGTCCAAAAATGTTGCGTTTGATGGTTCGAAACACAATGTGGCCTCCTCACATAGAGACGTTGCAATTCATATGGATGTGGGGCCCACATCTATAACCATGTCAACATCTGGCATCCATAGAATTAAAAAAAATCCACGTCATATTTGAACGGGCCATCTTAGTATATAATTGACGGTGCCCTAACGTTGTCACTGGTCAAGGTTCAATTTGAACGTTTTCCAAATGTTAGGGTTTAGTTTGAACATTTGATAAATTAATGTTAGGGTTCAATTTGAATGCTGTGAAACATTAAGGGCTATTTTGTACATCCATAAAAACGTTAGGAGCTAATTAGCCCTTTTGGCCTTACTTAAATTGAACCCTTGTTTACATATAGTAATTTATAAAGGAAATTGCACGGCTCACCATGACTCCTTCAACTTATTTTTATGTACATCGCTTTTTCTAATTTAACTTTTTTTAATCCTATATAAAGAAATTCAAAATGATCATATAATTTTGAAGATTAAACAAAATGTTAGTAGAATTTATTGGACAGGAATTTCTCAAAAATAGAAAAAAGTGAAGAATGTATTGGAGAGTTGTAACTAAAATTATTAAAAACTAATTGAAACCATAAAGAAAAGAATTAAATATATATAAAAAACGTAACCTGTGTCGATGTAATTAAGTTTTAATACTTTCACATTAAGAATAAGAGGTCTCAAATTTAAACTTTTACATGAAAATGCAAATGACAAGAGAATTACCTATACTGAGAAATTCAAACTGGTTCAATGTTTCACTTCACCATCTTCTTCGGTTGCGTTGGAAGAGCATTTTGTAATAATTATTAAACTGCATATTTCGATCAAACTAATCATTTAAAGTTTACAAGTTAAAATTAGGCTTGGTAGACGAAAGACCAAGGTAAGTATGATTTTGAATAACAAAAAGGGTTCATAAGTAGGAATTATCGTAAAAACATCAGTAGCCCCTTGATTATCGTAACGAAAATATTTGAAAATGAAGCCATGTCAACAGGTGTCCTGGTCCCAGGGCCTAAACGTCTGGCGTTGACGGAGGTGGTGACACATGGCAAACACACATGGAATTTAGGAATGATACCTGTGAAGCAGTGATGCATAAATTTGGCCTGAGAAGCCAGTAATTGCGTAACCAACAGTTCAACAATCAATTATATTTGTATTACTACTAAGAGACTCAATTATTCGAGATGAACCAATCCCAGAACACTAGTTTCCAGGCTGGTCAGGCCAAGGGCCAAGCTGAGGTGAGCTTTTTTAATTCACATTGTTCTCAGAATTTGACGTGAACTGATGTCCTTTAAACCTTTTTCTTTAATAGGAAAAGGGCAGCCAAATGATGGACAAGGCCAAGGACATGGCTCACTCTGCCATGGAGTCAACCCAACAGGTACATGAAGCTCTTTACTCCTACAGCAGGAAACATCAAAGCATATTAACTGTTGTTTTTGTGGAAATTTTGCAGGCTGGTCAGCAACTTCAGGAAAAGGCACAAGGTGCTGCTGACTCAGTCAAGAATGCAGTGAGCGGCAACAAATGAGAGAGAGAAACCATATTTCTCCTCAATCTTGTTTTAGATTCTTCCATCTATCGTGTTCTAGCTTCGCATAAATCTTCATGTCCCACCTTTCTTTTTTTTTTTTGGATCAAGGAAAAATTTCCCCATGCAGTAAATAAGCAAATATGATTTTCTCTTCTATGCTTCGTCCCTGTTATCTTCTATAGATATGTTATGAATTAGTCTGTCTCCTCGCAAGCTCCCTTTCGCTGCGGGCTTATCACGTCTCAAAGCCTTTTCTTTTACAAAAATATTATTGTTGGACCATTAAAATTATAGAATATATTAAAATTTGAACTAATTTTATGATACATAAAAGGTTGTATTATAAAAAACCTTTATAATTCTCTTTAGTTTTAGTTTAATTATAAAAAACGTTGTGAACAAAAATTAAAAAATGTCCAACATCTTCATTGTGAATTTTAAAAAGTTTACATATAGTATTAGTTTTAATTGCTAAGATATACATTACAAAACAAAGAAAATGCTGATTTGAAAATTAACATGCATGTATCACCGTTTGATTTGTTGGTGATTATACGGATAGAGCTTTTGCATGACTGAAAGGTTGTATTTATAATTCGAGCTAGACATTATATATTAAAAATAATAAAAAAGGAAAGTGGTCTCGTTTGTTTCTAAGCCAAACGTTTTAGCATAAAAGTACCACTTCCATGATTGAAACTTTGTCCTTCTGTGTATGCCATTATTTGCATTGATTATTTTACGTGTTAAATTTCATGGATTAAACATGTGAATTTTATAATAAAGTGAACGCATTTGAAGTATAAAAATCGTGAAATCTTATTCGGTTGTTTTGGATTATAAAATGCATTCTTTTAGACATTAAAATTATTGTTATAAAAAATTAATTTTTCTAATCATGCAACTATTTTAATTAGCAATTGATTAGTAATAGATCGTGCTAAATGATAATTGTATAATTTATTTAGTTTGATAGTTATATAATAAATAATTTATTAGTCATTAAATTGACGAAATTAAAAAGTTTAATAATTATTAAATTTTAAAAAATTAGTTACTTATGATTTAAAAGGGTTAATCATATATTTAAGAGTTAATTGTAAAAAAAACTTAAACTTTACTTAATTTTTCATTACTAACTCAAATTTTTAAAAAATGACGATAAAATATTCAAACTTTCAATTTATTATAAAAATAATCTTACGTTAAGTTCTCCGTTAATGTCGCTGCTATGACATTCCATGTCAAATTAACCATTTTGCCACATTTTCAATTTTCACATAATTATTTTATAATTTGATAAATTTGGAAAAAGAAAATCCCTAATAACTCTTTATACATCTAGTCTCCTCATCTCCGCTAGTTTTTTATGTAGCTTCAGCATTCCTTGGGCTTTCTTGCTCCATCTTGGATTTCCCTCTGTGTAAGGATTTGTTTCACCTTGTTACTGTCTGCTCCTTCCTTGCTGTCTTCACTGTCTAGGCAGGGATTATGTTAACTTCGCTACAGAAAATCTGCATTTAGCTAAAGATGCCCATTTGATTACTATAATAATGGGAACTCTAATACTACGAGAGACATACATGATGCAAATTGTTTTAGATGCCTTATGTGATGGGAGCAGGTTTATTTGTTTACAATGTGGAGGTCTTGTCAGTAACCTTCGCAAAGATGAGCATTATGCATATTGGTGTAGAAAAATCTGAAGTCCAGCAATATACCCACTCGCATTTTCAGAAGTTTCCCACTTTTTTTTTTTGAGAATTTGCTTTTATTTTTGTCACTAGTAGTTAGGCTTACATGTAATCTAAGAGCTTTTAGAGTTTTATGTGCGATAACATGATCATTTGGGTCGTGAAAATTCTTTCTTTGGATATGTGACCCAACATTTATGCCTTAAGTAAGCTAAAGTGTCATTTACAAACCTTCTTTAGTACAAACATTATGATGCGAGGTCAACAAAGTTTCAATAAAAAGAATATCGAGTTTTAATTTGTACAATCAATCATAAAGAAAGTTTTAATTTGAAAAAATGTCTAATAATATCAATTTTCACAAAGAAACTAAGTTTTTTTAAAAAAATTAAAGGTGTATAAAAAGTTTAAAAAAGGTTTAAATAATGTCTGATGTCTAAAATCAATTGTTAAGTTCTAATAGCTTTACTAGAGCTTTGACTCAGTTTCTCATTGGGACAAAATTTTCACTTGGATATATGATTTGGGTCATACAGAATCCCTACAACATATTAGTAATATGAGTGATACATTTAGAGTTAGGCCACTAAGGATTATAAGGAACTTTTACTAAATTTGATTCGAAAACATACTAAAGCCTTATACTTAACTTTCTTGTCAAACCATGCCTTATATCTCAAGCAATCTTTCAGATAGTTTCCAGTCTTCTTATAGAAATGACATCAACGTGTTCTTGATTCATTCTTATAGATTAAAGCTAATGACATATTAAACTTATGTGGCATATGCTTTTTCTTTCTTTTATCCTTTCCTGTCTTCTTTCTAGCTCATTAATGACTCATAAGATTAACTGAGTGAACTTATTCATTAAGCCTTTCTTTTCCTCTTATATAAGTATACTTTGTAACTCATTCACACTTTATTTGTCCATTATAGTAATGTAACTCAATTGGAATAGATTATATTCAAGAGGCAAAGAAGTAATAATAAACTTCACAAAGAGACTTTCACTTACTTTCATTCCCATGTATTTTAATCTTGTCATTGTATATGTCATTTCAATAACATCTCATGCATAGTATGAGAACCATCAAACTTTATGATGATCAATATACCCATTAAAGTTCCAACACATGACTTATCAATATAATCAAACTAAAAATTATTTTCAACAAACCCAAGGTATTCCTTGACACTTTAGCATTGAGAACATTCATTCATATAAATATTAAACTTAGTATATCCATTCATATAAAAACGAAAGACTTTTCTTTAGCTTTGCTAATGTTAGTAAGAGCAACAGTCTTATTAGTTTGGAGTGTCAAGTCAAGACTTAAATTCCTAAGTTGAACTGAACTTATTCACACCATTTATTAAAGTTATTGCTATTGAACTTCACAACAGACAAAGCTTGCAAGTGAACAGTAATATAATTAGATGTTGCAAAATATATTAAGTACTCATACATGAATGCTTTGAGTCATAATTTAAGCACATAAACAAAGTCAAATAACAATTATATTAACAATACACATATTTTATAGTTCTTATTTGGGTGAAACAACAATACATAAAAAACATAAATTGAAGCTTAGTATTTTATTCACATAATTGATAATTATATATACTATAATTAGATATGTTTGTTATCTTTGGATACACTAAATAGATCTACCAAAGTATACTAATTAATTACCATCATATTCATCAATATAAAATAAACTAATCAACCTTTAGGCTATTCTTAAATATTTTATTATCAATAAACTTTACTCTACCTATTAAATAAAAGGGTTAATTGTAAGAAAAATGTCAAACTTTTCTCAATTTTGCACTATTAACCTGAACTTTAAAAAGTAGCGTTAAAATACTCGAACTTTTAATTTGTTGGGAAATAGTCTAACATTAAGTTCTCTATTAAAGTAGCTGATGTTGTGTACCACGTCAGACTAATAATTTTGCGACATAGCTGCTACATGTTTGATTTTTTCTACGTAATTGTTTAAATAATTTAATAAATTTTGAAAAAGGAAAATCCTAATTGACTCTTCCTCTATTTGTTCTCCATCTCCTCCCTGTCAACACTATTCTATGCCCAAGTTCAATCACCCTGCTCCTTCATCATGATAGAGTAAAGCTAGAAGATCTGTTATAAAACTAACATTTCTTCCTCGCATAGCTCTAATTAAGAATTCAAAGGCGAATTCAAACTTATCTTGTTTGCTACAAACCTATCAAGCCTAAAAGTTACAAGCTTTGTTACAAACCTAGAATACTAGGTATATTTTGGAACTACTTTTATGTTTCTTTTTTATTTATTTTCCATTTTTTTGATTGCAAAGCACATGTGAGAAAGACCACATTTATGGATAAATATACTCTCTTGTATCCATTAAAAAATGTTGAAACCAAATGGGATCCATAATTTTCACTGGCTAAACATAAAAAAAATCCAGCTGTCAGCAATATAAAAAGTGGTGAAGTCCAAAATCTATATAGATTCAGTGCGTTTAGTCATGAGGTAAGGAATTGAATAAACTATAATATATTTTAAGAACTTTGAGACGAGCACATTATCTACTCCATAAATTTTTTTGAGTTAGTTCCTATAGGTCTTATGGGTTGTCTAAAGTGAGTTTCCACCTAGGCATATCGACTTCCTTAGAGTATGAATAATTAGATGTAAAATTACATCTTAAAGGTGATAAACATATGCAGATACATGCAAATCCTCATGCAATCTCAACAATAATTATCTGATTTCCTTTTAAATGTATTTGATTTTATAGTATCTGATTTTATTGTATTTGATTTTATCTTGTGATCTTCGTTATCTTTGTAGATATCATATACATGTATAGATACAGTGTAAAGTCACTCATGATTAAGCAAGCAATACAATACAATTACATTTTCAATCACTTTCCTTCTTCTGTTTTTTCATGGTATCAAAGCTGATACACTAGTCCTATTACCGACCCACGCATCCAAGCCAACAGTCATTTTCTCAAACACCTAACCTACATACAAACCAGCAGAAACAAACAAAAAACACCTACCATAGCATCCCACTCCCACAAGACCCAAACCCGACATCGTGGGTGATATCCGAGTCCGTGTCTCATGAGGGTGGTATGCTAAAGCAGTCGGATTCAGTCAAAAACTCAGTATAACATTTTTTGTTTTGAACATGATCATATGTGCGGAAATCAGTAAACAATTTGGGCCCGCTTTAATTGTATTTTTAGTCATAATAAAACGCTCAACAATATTTAGCCATTTAATATACCACAATCCATAACCAAATCGGGCCTACTAAAATACAAAGCACTATTTTGCGGGAATATAAATTGCTACAAGAATAGAATGCCACTAACGTAGACGTGAACTGATCCCGACCTCTATCTCCGACTGGTATGCAGTAGGCATACTCCCGTTTGTCTAACGGGGTACTCT
>JANZLH020000139.1:3489583-3500328 GCA_026770325.2 Erythroxylum fimbriatum
AACACGCTTTTCTTGAAAAATTGATCTATTTTTTTATTAATAAACATGTTTTCTAATTATTTTCTATTTTATGAAAATTTTTTCTAGAAAACTAGAGAATTTTCAGAAAGTAAACGCACCCTTAGTTTTTTGTTTTTCTTATTTTCCTTTTATGTATTTTGCTCTATAGAAGACTTCTTATACTTGATCTTACTTCTTAGTCATTGTTAGGATATATGGAACAAAATATGATCAATTAACCTTAAGATATGAAATCTAGTTTAGTTTATTAACTTGGTTCAATTGATCAAATCCCTATTTATGGCAATTGTCAACTTCTCTATTTGTTGGATCACTCAAACATAATTATCTCCAAAGAGAATTTTTTATCTTGTGATAGTTCCCTTGAAAAAATATCTCTTAGAATTCTTCAAATAACTTCACAACAACTTAGAACAAGCCTCCAATAAAGCATATCTAAGCCTTATAGATACATTCAAGAATTTAAGCTTTTTTTCGTGTAATGAATTCAAAAAATACTCAAATACGTAGTTACATGAAATATTGGTTCCTTTTACACTTAAATCAAAAGTTCATTTGTAGTTCATTATTATATAATTATCAAAACTTTAGGAATGAACCCACCTAATTCAAAAATTAGAAAGAAACTAAAACATTATGAGACATTTATAAGGAACCAAGAATTATAAGCTCACATATAAGCGCTCTCTATACTTGAAGATTATAAGATATTTTACCTCAAAATTTATAAGATGAAAATAAAAAGTTTGTATTTGAGTATATTTTTCTATTTGCAGGATAGAAGACAATAGTTGCCTCCTCCAATATAAAAGTAGAGTTTTATAACTTACTATAATACAATAGCACTTGTCATGATAAGAAGTTTTATAACAAATGTGACGGTTGTATATAGTATTTCACAATTGTTAATGATTTATTGTGATAATTCAACTACAATTTTCTTCTCAAAGACAATAAAGCGAAAATTAAATAAAGAGTATGGTAAAGTGTTTAGTTTTAAAAGATTATATTATTAAGCATATCATTTATGGCATATTCATTTAAGGATCATATGCAAAGCTTGAGATCGATATACTTGATTATGAGTTTCATGCTTAGACTTATGATTTTATTATAGTCAAGATGATAAATTTTATTGACATATTGTTTTCATTCCATGAATAAAATAAAGTTTCCATTTTATTTATAAGGTCGAGGTTCTCCACTTTTTAAAAATATTCTTTGACATTGGAAAAAAATTATTTACATTATTTAGAATAAAACCACCATGATTCTTATTTACAAAAGTTTGAATTGAGAATTTTGTAAAACTCATATTTTGTAAAACTCTTTTATACATTCAAAAAGAGAGCGATGAGCGATTTCAGGCGAGCGATGAGCGTTTTCAGGCGAGCGTAGACCCATAACTTCTGAGATTACAGATGAGCATCCACTCCCCCCTCTATGGCTTCTCTTCCTTCCCTACCCATACTCGAACCCCTCTCTCCCCTTTACCAAACCTAATTCCTACACATTCCTCTCTCCAGAAATCCGAAAACCCTAATCATAACCAAAACCAAAACACCGACCTAAACACCATCGTCCCCACCTTGACAAAAAATCCTCCTCTGAAATCGAACCTTACCTACCACTTTAACCAAATTCCATCTGAGAACAACCCTCAGGAAAGTGCCCCTGCACTGTCTTCCCAACCCTTAGACCCTAAAAAATTTGGGACTTTTAGGTCCTAGAAGGCAGTTGTCTTGGAAGGTATAGAGGGTACCTCAGAAGATAATGCATTAACCTACTACCCCTCAGAGATCAAGGAGGATCAGATCTACGTCATTCCTCCTCCGAAGTTAGCTAAGAAGGGAGCTGCAAAGTTCAGGTTAGCTTTGATAGTTTTTTTTATAAGAAAAAGGCCAGCTTACCCAGTAGTTCAGAGAGATCTAGCTAAGTCTTGGGTAAAGTTTGGGCTAAAGGAGACGTAAATAACTAGGTCAAACAATTTCTTGTTTAAGTTTGATTCTGAGATAGGCTTGAATTCGGAACTGGAAAAGGGTCCTTACCATATCTAAGGGAAGACCTTATTTCTGAGGAAATGGTGTCTGAATGGAGGGGAACAAGAAGAGGTCAAGTATGCTCTAGTGTGGGCTAGGTTTCATAATATTCCAGTTAAATACTAGAATACTGAAGGGTTGGGTAGGATAGCTAGTGTTGTGGGACATCCTCTCTTAATGGATTCTCAGACAGTAAGGATGTTAAAGATAGGATATGCTCGTATGTGTGTGGAGCTACAACTATATAGGAGTTGGCCATCTTCCTTCCAATTGGCCACGTATAGTGGGGAGGGGAAAATAATTTTTAAGGAAATCAGGATCGATTATGAACGGAGGCCAGAACAGTAAGAGCAAAAGAAGGAATGGGCACATACAGGGAGAGTATTCGAGACTGGATTACAACAAGAGTTGGAGAAGGGAAAGGAGAAGATATCAAACACTTCAACACAGCAACAAAAGACACAGGAGTTCATCTCTGAGAAAACAACTCAAAGTAAAGGGGTAATTAGAGGACCAGATAGTTCTAATGAGCAATGCAAGGAGCAAGGTCTCCAACAACAGGAACATATTCCTGAGATGATAATGCAAGAAGGTACAGATGCAATCTCTGCTGGGAGTCCTTCTCCCTTGAACCAGAATCAACAGATGCAAGAAGAACGTAGTGGAGACCTTGAGGAGTCCAACTCTTCTGTTGTAAATCAAGTAGGTATCTCTTCCTCTCCTAATCCTAAATTAGTTCCGAATAGTCCTAGTATTATGGGAGGGGCAGAGGGGGACTTTACAGTGAGAAAAAATAGAAAAAAATAGGAGGAAACAGAAGTAGGTTGCATGCTAGTTTCTGATTTTTTGTGTATAGATTTGGTTTTTTTGGAATGTGAGGGGTCTAAACAACCCCAAAAAACAACTAGTTGTACATGCTTGACTTAAAAGATTATCAGTTTCTTTTGTTTGTTTAATAGAATCTAGGATTAGATCCCATTCCTATTTGCATAATGTTTGCACTTCATTATTTCCTATATGGAATTATTACAGTAATGTCGATCAGTCTTCGAATGCTAGGATTGTGCTAGCTTGGAATCCAAATAGTTTTTGTGTTCGATCATAAGTTCTACTCATCAATTGATTCATTTTGTCCCCTAGGAACTGTTCTAATTCATTCTTAATGACTTGTGTCTATGGGGCTAATAACCTCAATCACAAGAAGTTTCTTTGGTCTGGCCTTTCAAACACTAACTCTTAGGTAGGTCAATCCCCTTTGATTATTGCAGGGGATTTTAATGAAATCTTGTTTCCTCATGAGGCCGATCCCTCTAGCTCCTCTGCCATGAGTGGGATGAGTGATTTTAGACAGTGTGTAGGAGATAATGGTTTGTTTGATTTAAACTCAAGTGGTCCAAGTTTTACTTAGAACAATAAACAAAGTGGAAAATCCTTTATTGCTAGGAAGTTAGACAGAACCCCCATTAACTTGGCATAGAGCACTAGGTTTCCCAGCTCTTATTATGTTATTCAGAACCCAAACATCTCAGACCATTCTCCATTAGTGGTTAGGTCTGTTGTTAATCAATAGAAGAGAACCTCTCCTTCAGGTTCTCAAATTTTCTAGCTTCCCAGCCCATTTCCTGCAGACTGTAGAGGATGCTTGATTCTCTCAAGTTCAAGGAACTCCTATGTATTGTGTAGTGTCTAAGCTTAAGATGGTCAAAAAAGCTCTCAAAATCATGAATTCTCAACAGATAGGGGATGTGAATACCAGAGTAGAGCATTATCAAGTTATTCTTAATAACATTTAGGATCAAATGAGATTTTTGCCTAGGTCCTCTAATCTGATTGCTCAAGAGTCAGAGGCCATTATTAAGTTATTTAGAGCATTAGAGGATCAGGAATCTTTCTTTAGACAATCTTCTAGGATCAAATGGCTAAAAGAAGGAGGTAGGAAAACCAAATTCTTCCATAATTCTCTCCTAGCCAATAGAAACAGAAATTCCATACACTTTCTAGAAGTGGAAATGGGAACAGGATAGTAGGTCTAGCAGAGATTCAATATCAGTTTCTTGAATACTTTCAAGGTACTATTGGGGATAAAAAGGCTCTTCACTCATCCAAAGAGTTTGTGAAAAATATTTTCCCTCATTCTTTGTCTAAAAATCTTTCCAATTCTCTTATTATTGAAGTTTCAGCTCAAGAGATAAGAGAGGCGTTCAACTCCCTTAATCCCAATAACACTCCTCGAATGGATGGGTTTAATGGTTCTTCTTTAAACAAACCTGGCATATAATAAGGGAGGAAGTTACCAAAGCCATTCAAAATTTTTTCCATCATAGAAAACTCCTCAAAGAGCTTAATTCCACTTTCATTTTACTCATTCTCAAAAACGCTCACCCTTCAACAGTGATAGACTATAGACCTATCTCTTGTTGCAACATGCTCTATAAGGTGATTGCTAAAATCATAGCACATAGGCAAAGAGATTCTTCCTCACATTGTTAGCCCCAATCAAAGTGTTTTTATTAAGAACCGTCGAATAGGGGATAATATCCTGTTGGCCCAAGAGATTTTCAAGAACTACCACCTCTCCAATAATTAGAAGAGGTGTGCTTTTAAAGTGGACCTTCAAAAAGCCTATGACTCTATCCAATGGGATTTTCTCCTTAATGCTAAAGTAACTGTAGGCCTTCCTTTGAAGTTCATAGACTGGGTCAAAGAATGCATAACCACTCCCTCTTACTCAAATTTGATCAATGGAACACCCTCTAGATTTTTTAGAGGTAGTCAGGCTTAAGACAAGGAGATCCATTATCACCTTTCCTCTTCATAATTTGTCTGGAAGTTTTCTCTAGGAATTTAAAAGCTTGTATAGATAATAACCCTTCCTAAAAATACCATTGGAGGTGCTAAGGCCCTAAACTCACCCTTCTCCTGTTTGTTGATGACCTCTTGATGTTTTGTCATGCAGATTTGCTTTCTGCTCAAACCTTGCTTGATTATTTGTATACCTTCTCTATGTTTTCAGGCATGGACATGAATCCTTCTAAGAGTCAATTTTTTCTATCTCTGGATGTGACCTATCTGAATCATCGAATGGAATTTGTCTCTGGTCTCAAGCAAGGCACTCTTCCTATACGGTATTTAGGGGTACCTCTTTTAACAAGTAGGTTATCTAGGAGGGATTGCCTTCCCCTATTGGACAAAATAGATAAGAGGATAAACAGTTGGACTTATAAAAGTCTTTCTTATGTTGGTAGAATCCAATTGGTGATTTATGTCCTTTCTTCTTTCCAAGTGTCATGGTCTACCCATTTCATCCTCCCTTCTTCCATTCTTAAGGATATAGAGACTGAATTTAGGAATTTTTTGTGGGCTGGGAAGGTAGATTCGAAATCTCATGCTGATAGAACCCCGCCACGGTCTTCGAGTAAGTCAAATTTGCTGTTGCGAATTGTTGCAGCAAATATTGCCTATTTATGCTCATAAGTGCCGTGTAAGACCTTTAGAATAGGACCAGTTAGTTAGTTTAAGGCCTTTAGAATAGGACCAGTTAGCCTTTAGAATAGGACCAGTTAGTTTTATTTTCTCCTATTTATACCTTTGTATTGCAGCAGAGAGTATTCATTGAAAATAACACCAGAAAACTTCTTATTCTGAGAATTTATTCTCTTGGCTTTGACTGGGACCTATCAGTGGTATCAGAGCCCTTTTATCTTAATTTTCTTTATCTTTTTATGGCAACCAACAAGGAGAGAATCGAAAATCTAGAAGTTGGCTTAGGCCAGCTCCAAGATAACCTATCAAGAATGGAACGGGGACTTAGTGATGAATTGCAACAAATTAAAGCAGTCGTCACTAAATTCTCTGAGCTTTCTCTTCCTAGCAAAGACGCGTCCAACGGTGCAAGTGACCGGAGTATCCAAAATCGCACTCACCAGGATGAATCCAGAGATGGCGGGAGGCCATTGTTTTCTGCGAAACTAGCTACATTGGAGTTTCCGAAATTTTCGGGAGACGATCCAACAGAATGGTTTACCAGGGTAGGCCAATTCTTTGAATATCAGGGAACCCCAGATTAAGAGAAGGTATCCTTGGCCTCTTACCACCTTCGTGGAGAAGCAAATGAATGGTGGCAATAGCTTCGTAGAACACATACTGAAGCAGGAAAAGACGTTTCGTGGGAGGTATTCTCTGAGGAGTTGTGGTCTCGTTTTGGGCCCACCAATTGTGAGGATTTTGACGAATCGCTATCCAAAATTCGTCAAATAGGAGACTTACGAGACTATCAATGGGAGTTCGAAAGATTGGGGAACAGAGTTAAGGGTTGGACCTAGAAGGCGCTTATCGGGACTTTCATGGGAGGTCTTAAACTCGAAATTGCTGAAGGGATCAGGATGTTCAAACCGAAGACATTAAAGGACACCATCAGTTTGGCGAGGATGAAGGATGAGCAATTGCTGCGTCAAAACAAGGATAATCGCCCATCTTTCCAAATGAGTTCTTCTTCCCCAACGAAAATTAAACCGTCCACACCGGTGAGGCACCTTACTTGGGAAGAGATGCAGAAACGCAAAACGCAGGGGCTATGCTTCAATTGTGACGAAAATTTATCCCTGGCCAAAGATGCTCCAAACCACATCTCCTCCTTCTTGATGGCGGATGTAATTTTGAAGAGGATGATGCTACATAGGAGAATTCTGCTGAGCTACAATCCAGATTTCCAAATCTGAACCTTGAGGACAAGGTTCCTTCAAATGGGGGAAGCAATGATAGAACCCCGCCACGAAGGTCTTCGAGGCAGTACTTGGACTAAGTCTTGATTTAGTTACTACTTTGGATTATTTTTACTGCTGCAATTATTTTTACTTGTTAGTCTTATGTTTAATAAGTCAAATTTGCTGTTATGAATTGTTGCAGCAAATATTGCCTATTTATGCTCGTAAGTGCCGTTTAAGGCCTTTAGAATAGGACCAGATAGTTCGTTTAAGGCCTTTAGAATAGGACCAGTTAGTTTTATTTTCTCTCCTATTTATACCTTTGTATTGCAGCAGAGAGTATTCATTGAAATAGCACCAAAAAACTTCTTATTTTGAGAATTTATTCTCTTGGCTTTGACTGGGACCTATCATAGTGTTTAAAGTAATTAAACAGGAGCCGAGTGGCAACACTGCATGGTAGGACGATTGGTAACAGAAAAGACGATAAACTTTATGATTTTCAAACAAATTATGGCGAGCGTATGACGTCCTATCAAAGGTCTTTTGATAAAAGAACTCAATAACAACGTCTTCATCTTTCAGTTTTTTCATCACCTTGACGTGGAACAAGCACTCAGAGATGGTCTATGGAATTATCAACAGATCCCGCTTCTGTTACACAAGTTACTGCCTTATGAGAACCCTCGTCAAGTAAAGTTGGTGAGACTGGAATTTGTTGGGAATTTAGAACTCCTTCCAAACCCACACCCAAGGATATTTAATAGACAAAAATATCAGAAAAAAATAACACAAGAGAATTTACGTGGAAACTCCCAAACCGGAGAAAAACCATGGGCACCGAGAAGAAAATCCACTATGTGAAAAATTCTTACAATCACACAATTTTTTCTCTCAACCAATCCCCTAATACACCAACACACCCACAAAGAAATACCCAAAACAAACTTTCCAACTCTTACCTCAAAGGAGGAATTTAACTAGAGTCAAATTTGTATTACATCTTTGACTTTGGTTGGTGCATTAAACAAGGAGGAGACATCCTCCTTATATAGACAAGAGCTTGGCCTCAATTGTTGTCTCCAACCAATATGGGACAACAAAGGAGCCAAACTCAACAATCTCCACTTTGGCGACTTTGGTTGATCCCACAACCACACTCGACCTTAATGAAGATCTCCTGAAAATAACATAACTCTCAATGCAGAGAATTATCATGCTTCACAGCATCATGCTCCACCATAAAAGCATACCCACTCAGAATAAACCAATTCCAAGCCTTTTACTTCGGCACATGTCGAAAATAACCCTGCTGAAAAATTATGGTGCAACTCCCATGTTTGGCTTTCTTGGAAGTTCATCAGCCATCGACATAAATTCCACCACACACCTTGCATTAATGCCAAACTAATGCACGTGTGCAAACTTGTGGACCCGCTAACAATAACACATCCTCTATCATAACAACTTTGGGATTAGCGGCATGCCATGAGGATGTACATGCCCCCCTCCCCCTTTTTAGAGAACAAAATCATCATCCATGAAGACAATGTTAGCGACATTGTCAGTCTCTCCATTAATTGACCCAGAGCCTCTTGCCGAACCCGCTCCACCACTCGAATAATTTTTCCTCACGTGCCCAGATTTTCCACACGTCCAGTATACTATATTTTCTTCATGGAGTTCTTCTTCCGATATCCAGCTACCATCAGAGCTGAGTCTTCAAGAGGAACATTTTTTCCACCTCCTAGTCTTCTCTCTTCTGAAAAGAGTTTCTCGGTAACTTCAGAAAAAACTATCTTCTCCTTCCCATGAATCAAAATCGATTTCATGTGTTCATATGAAGGTGGAAGAGACCAAATGAGTCTCAAAGCTTGATCCTCATCATCTATATAAACTCCAATAGCCTCCAGTTTAGAGACGATCCCATTGAGAACACTTAAATGAGAGTTATGTTATTTTCAAGAGATCTTCATTGAGGTGGAGCGTGGTTGTGGGATCAACCAAAGTCACCAAGGTGGAGATTGTTGAGTTTTGGCTTTTTGTTTGTCCCATATTAGTTGGGGAAAACAATTGAGGCAAGGCTCTTGCCTTTATAAGGAGGTTGTTACTTCTTTGGTTAATACACCAATACAAAGTCAAAGTCAAAGTTTGTTGTAGGTATTTCTTTGTGGGTGTGTTGGTATATTGGGGGATTAGGTGAGAGGAAAAATTGTGTGATTGTAAGGATTTTTCACATAGTGGAGTTTCTTCTTGTTACCCGTGGTTTTTCTCCAGTTTGGGAGTTTCCATGTAAATTCTCTTGTGTTGTTATTATTTCTTTATTTTCTGGTATTTTTGTCTATTAAATATCTTTGAGTGTGGGTTCAAGAGGTCTGAATTCCCAACAGGTTCATCCATGAACTTAGCGGTCTCCTTCTTGTCTAGAAGTAGTGAGCCGGACGTAGACAAAACACCGAGTCTATTGCTCTGGTCCGTTGCTTGATGCTACTATTGCAGCCATAATTTATGATAATATACTACAATGCACATCATCCTCTTGCAGCTGCTAATGATTTTTCAGAATATGGTCTTCTTTAGGGGGGTTTTGAGGTAGATTTGAGAAGAAATAAAGCTTCTACTTTTAATATTTTGGTCCTTATAGGTGTTGTTGATCATTTTGAATTTACTACCAGTAACCTCTGAAGAACCTCTGAAGATATGGAATTAGTTTTTTGAAATCGGAAGGTTACATATAACTTCCTTGTTTGTCCTGCAACTCACAAAGCCTTAGGCACTGTTTGGAGTCATCTTCAGAATAATTAGTGTCTTATAATGTAATGAAACATAGAAAATAAAACTAAAAAAATGTTGATAGTAAGAAGCACTCAGTTAATTAGAAATTTCATTCTAAATTTTTTTGATAAATCAGTAATTAAAATTAATAAATAAGAAATTATGTACATGACAAGAGAGAGTCTGAAGACTCATCTCCACCAAACAGAGAAGAAACCCTGGAAAAGAAAACCCCAAAAAAGGCTACATAGATGGCAAAACATCACAACATAGCTGGAGAAGAAACTTCCTAAAGAACCAAAGGACCAATATGAACTGAACAAACAGTAGAGACTAAGGCAATAAGTTCAGACATACAATTGTGAGCACTGACAACTGCATATCACCTGCCAGCACTATAACGTTTGATTGTAGCGAGCCTTAATGGAATCTGCTCTTGGGAAGGGGATCGGACCATATATTGTTGAATTGTTGAAGTAGCTTCCAGATCTCAGTCGGTTGGACCTGATGGAGTCTTGTTAAATAAAGACTCTGCAATGGAATAGTAGATGCTGACTGAGGGTTCTCGGCCTTGCTTCACCTTCAAATAAATTTCATTCTAAATTTTCTATTGGCCTTATTCAATACTTCTAAGAATTAATCCATGATTGCTATGTCAAAATTCAAAAATAATTCTAAAAAGTACTAAGATTTTTTAGAATTATTTTCACTTAACATTCTTTTCAAGATTCTAATTAGATAAATCTTATTACCTGAAGAGCTTTGATACTCAAAAAGTAGCATGATATTTCTAATATTAAAATAACAAGAAACAAAAACGAATACACTTGAGATAAAAAAGAATAACTTCCTGATGAATTTAGCTCCTTCAAATACAAATCTGAAAGTTGTTTACCAAGTATACTACTTTAGTCAGCTGCTGGAATCTTCACGCATTACTTCCAACCATAAGTCATCAAGGGCAAGCACTTAATCCACAATTCATCAACACAAAACTGCAGCACAAAGATAGCATATGTAGGAAAATTCCAGTGTGTGCATCACATACACACGGTGCGGAAAATAAAAATTTTTGTCCCGGGACCTTCCCGAATCTCAGGATCGATGTGTCTATATAACAAAGTCAAACTATAACGACCAAAGGAGACCGTCTCTAACGGTATCCACGCAGAGGTCGGAGAACCTAACCGGGGCAAACCCTTTGACC
>JANZLH020000139.1:3506557-3517057 GCA_026770325.2 Erythroxylum fimbriatum
TTATTATTATGATTGCTCAATGGTGAGAGGCGTGTTCATAAAAACAACAAAACCTTGAGGTCTTGTATTCGAATCCTGGAGGAGTGGGATTCAAGACCAAACAGGACAATACCTTTTAGGGTACCAAATCCCGGACCCAACAGCATGCCTGTTCATGTAATGTACATAAACATAACAACTAGAATAGTAGGGAATTAATTAGCAAAAACATATCAAATCACATTGATAAATTTTTTTTCTTCCACAAACATATTCAGAAACATCTCATGAGTAAATTTGGCAAGAAAATTTCAAAAACAATATCTCTATACTAATTTCGAATTCAACAAAATCAAAATGCACAACTGTCACAACCAATCGACAGCGTCACACATGTTATGGTTTCTCCTTTATACGGGACACAAGTGGCTCTGATACCATTGTAGGAAAATCCTGATGCATGCATCATATACACGCGGTGTGGGAAACAAAAAAATTGTTCCAGGACTTTCCCGAAATCCAGGATCTATGTGTCTATATAAGGAAATAACATAAAACCTAGCTGAATATTCCCAATTCACATACATGTTCACAACATATATATATAGGAATTCATGGCATTTACATAAATCAATCATTCATATAATAACCATGTACTTTGTGTATGGTCTCCTTCGTTCTTCAATTTTCTACTCGTCAGGTTGTCGCAAACCACAATAACTAAAACAGACCGTCTCCAACAATATCCACGCAGAGATTGAAGAAACTAATTGAATCAAACTCTTTGATCCGGAAATGACTAGAACAAAGAAAAAAATGATAGCTCTCTTCTTTGTCATATGGAGAGCAACGTGAAGGAGGGGAAGAAGATGATAAAGCTTAGGAGAATGGCTTGAAAAACTTGTTTCTAAACTTATTAAAAACCTTTATCTTACGATCATCATCCTTCTTTTCTAGCATTTTGTTTTTTGCCTTTTAGTGTTTTTGCCTTTTCCATTTAAAGACAATAAATGGAACTTATGAAAGAAGACTCTCATCTTCCACGTTGCACTCACGGTCCTACCGAGTTTCGGGTATGGAAAATCACTAGAGATCTGTTTCAGCAATATCGATGTCGCGATTTCATCGAGACATATCCCGATCTCATTGGGATCCATTTGGTTCTATTGCTCTCCATATAATAGATCTCTATCCAAAAACTATTTTATGAATCCTCCAAGTCACTCTTATGCATGTGACCATTAGGTTATCGGTTATGTTGGCCACTTAGATTAACACTTAATTCAAACAAGTCATGAACGACGTCTAGCAACACATCATGACCTCCAATTGATTGAAAAGTAAGTGGTTTGACGAACGTCACGAACCATCTCACGAACCCTTCTATAGACAATTGTTGTGCAATTCGTCCTTTCACCATGCTATACCCCACTTAGTTATGAATATGGGCAAAGTGTAAACTCTCACTAGATTGACTACGTCAAATTCAGTCCAAGTGATATCAGTTCTCGTCCTGGGACTCATTGCTCTATATGTCAATGAAGACATTCTTCATGACACATGTACTTCGGCCAGAGATTTCTAAGTAATGACCCCGACAAGAAGTCGTGGTATCATCTTCTACTATCACAGAAGTGGTGAGTCCTCTATTGGCTACTCAATTACCTTCGAATATCTTAAGTTGTACCTAATCATCATCCTATGAGCGACCTCTGTAAAGCAACAAATTTAAAAAATTGCCCGAAACGGTACCCAACAGTGATCAGTACCGCTACCGGTACAATAATGTACCATAACCCAATATGATATCAAGGCCAGTACGTTATTCATAATAATGCATACACATGTATAGATTTTTCATAGATGATGAAATTTAATTTCAAAATAAAAGTTAAGATATGTTTAATATTTTTCTCAAAATTTAAGATATTTTCAATGAGATATCCTTAAGTATACTGTTTATGATTTAAAATATATATCCAAAGTGTCTCTCCAAGGTTCATGGTAGTCCCACTACTTCCTATTAAAGTATAATCTTTCATAACAGTAATCACTATCTTATCCCATTTCTATTAAATAAATAAATTTATCTATTAGTGACTTGTTAGAGAATTAGCACGGGCCTAATTTATCTTTGAAAATTTATTCGTAATTTAATTGAATTCCCTTCTTAAGTTATTAGGACAAGTTTAAAGCAAAAGTTTATAATCTTTTTAACTTTGAGTGCAAAGGTGGAAACTTTAGAATGTAATATAAAATTACCTTCTGTATTTAACTGATAACCATACATAAACCAAGTTAGGATGAATTATTCAAACATCTCACATTTGAAGTTTACATAAATGTTAATACCATTTAACATAAAAATTGAAGAATATTAAAATCGGCATTCGGTAAACACTTTCCTAATATTTGTTTTTGATAGAAAAAACATAACTATTTAAAACCGACTACAGGGGGTAAAAAGATGAGCTGCTTACAGAAAGCTCAATTTGAAAAGAGAAATAGTTGCACCTCAAAACACCCACCTTAAGCTCGTGCAGAACTATGTGTAAGAAGGTTTCCTTCAATTAGCAATGTTGTCTGATTTTTCGTGTTTCTTTACCGTGGACCAAGAAAGAAACAGAAAATTGTACTCAGTAACTGGTTTTCCATTTCGCATGACACATAAAAGAGGGTCATAAAGGATGATTAATAGCTCCTCCCAGATACCAACATTTACTCAAATCTTAAGCTCAATACTCTCTTCCCATTCATACATTTCTTACACGAAACAGATTGAAACCATGTTCACATGTCTTCATTGTTTGATAATTCCAGCACAAAATCACCGACATCTAAATCTTGCAGATGAGAAGAGAAAAGGGGCTAACAAAAAGCTGCAAAAGGACCATCACCGAACAACATGCTTCAGAAAGTGAAGGAAAAATCAATAGAATACATGAACATGGATAAGCAAGTCCATGACTAAGTGTATCATTTAAACCATAGGGTATATATGAATTGCCATAGAAGGTTAATTTTCTAAGCAATCCAAAATTTGTCTACGATTGTCCTAAATTGTATATGCAAATAAATTCCTTTGGCTTCTAAAGATACGAAAAGCACAGGAGAAAGCAGTGAGCTCAGAATCTAGCACTATGGAATACAAGAGGAAGAATCAACAAATTAAATCTGGAAGTCAGCCAACCCACAAGCTGAAGAGTCCTCTCTAAACAACAAGCTATTTTATTTCTTTGGGGCATTTGATGCAGGAAGTCTTGATTCATGCCATATCAAATTCTGCTTGCACAACAAACAAGCATGTTTGTTTGTCAAATTTGCTTATCAATCTATTTGTGCCTGCTATGCCCGTGAATTATTCATGATTCACATAACTTGCTCACTAAGGATCAACATTATCTGAATCAAAAACCAATTCTGGAGCTCATGATTGGACACGTCAAATTCTAGTTCTTAAGGAAAGATGATGGACCAGATAATCAATCACTGCTCTAGAGAAACATATAGTTAAACATGCCACTTCTCAACCCCATCCTATGCACACAGCCTCTAAGAACAAAAAGAATAACACAAGCAAATCCAAAAGTTCGAAAGTATCACCAGTCTGAATCATTTCATTAGTATGATCTGTATAAATATTAAAATTCTGTCCAAAACCAATTGGATGCAATCATTCCCTAATGATCAACAACAAATGTATGCCTAAATTATCGAACATACAAAAATCACTTTACTACCTAAATAAAATGAGTTGCAACAGAACCTCTCTTATCTGGAAAGAACTTCAGCTAGAAAAGAAAACAATGCACAAATAACAGTATTCCAAAATTTAGTACTAGCTCTATAAGCAATCTTTTTGAATAATTGAAGACAATACGTGACTTTCAAAATAATATTGAAGCTCAAACCAATGTTGAATAGAAGAGTTGAAATAAAGGTTAAACCAATAGATATTAGTGAAAAAATATATGATCAACATATATATCAATCTTGTGGCAATACCTACTTCATGGCTTGTATTCTGTAAAAAGCGAACATAGAAATGAGGGTGTTACTTCTCTCATGGTTATAGACCATAGCAGAGTCTCGAAATGTCAAAGACTCAAAGCACAAGGTAACAACAGAATTCTTCAATTCCGTAACTCTAAATGTCTTCTATCCTAAATCTAAGACAAGCATCATCAAGAGACAGATAAACGAAAATATCCAAAGCACTTGATGCAATCAAAACCAGCATTTCTAAAACCAATCAACCAATTGGTTGGCAGTATTGCTACAATGTAAATAAAGAACAAGGAAAAATAACGTGAACCCGAAACAAAATCCTCAAAAAAGAAGATGCTACACGGAGTCTTCAAGCTTATTCAACTTTTCTTTCTCTTTCAAATCCCATTCGTACTGTCTCAATCTCTCCTTCATCTTCTCCTGCACAACAGAGCCAATCAAGTAGACCAAGCCACTCAGAGAAGCTAAGGAACCACCAGGAGCTAAATCCAAAGGTAAGCAAACAGCGCAAGCTAATAAGGAAAGAAAGTTGAAACCTTGTAACTGACTTCGACACGGTGCATAACGTAGAAACCCAGAACACCGCCGAAAATTGTGCCAGTTATTATTCGTACGTAGCCCCATTTCTGGGAATTCAACGCCATTTTCTCTCTATATTTTCCTTCGCTTTTTCGTCAGCCAAACGCATTTATCTGCTGTTTCTCGACTTAAACGCGAAATGTACGCAGAAAACGCACCGTTCGACTTGCCCAAGCACTAAATCCTGTCAAAAGCTAAAACGAAATAAAAAGAATCTTTTGGTTGAATTACGCTGTTATAATCAAAGTTTTGAAACTTGAATTGAACGTTGAATTGAAAGTTTTATTGGTTATTGGTTCGATCGGTTCGATCGATTTAACTATCAGTCAAATCGATGTAACGTTATAATTATACAATAATTATATTTAATTATATATAATATTAGTAATATTAAAAAAATAAAAAATATGTCAAATAATATAAAAATAAAAAAATAAAAAAAAATTTATTAAACCAGTGGTCGAACCGGATCGGTTCGACCAATTAATTGACTAGTTTTGACCGATTCTCACTGGTTCAATTAGGAACCAATTTTTAAAAATAAATTGGACCAAATAATCGATCGATAACTGATTAAATCAACCGGTCCGATCCGATTTTCAAAACAATAATGAAGCCAGCTTCAGCCTTGAAGTCCTTTTTGAAGTGTTCTCCTTCTCTTTCTCTTCGTCAAATGAGTGGACACTCGCAGCAAAGTGAAAAGAATATCAAAAGCTTTCCGAGTCACCAAGGTTGACTTCTCAAACTCCAAGACCAGCTTTTAAGCTCTCTGCTCCGCTCTCAAATTGTATCTATGATTAAATAAAGTCTAGATCCCTTGTTTAATATTATGGTGACTTATCGTGTCCAATAAATCTCAGCTATTTATTTATATAGGGTTCGTATGGGACTTATGTGAGTCCCACAAAATAAATGACTGAGATTACAGAATAAGACAGAGTAAAACTGAACAAAGGATCTGATTTCGATTAAATAACCCACCATTATGCTGCTAAGCCGGTACGATAAATTTCATGTCTCATTACCATTTTCCCTGATCACGGAAAACAAAAGCAGAGTGTCCTTCGCAGTACAAACTAGAAAGGATCGAACCCTCCACTACATGCAAGTTCAAAGAATCCAGCAAAAAAAATGGCAGCGAAGTGTTCTTTCCCGGCAAAGCCAGTTCATGTTTCCACTCCTTCAAGCATCCAAATCAGAGGTAGAGATCTTTACTGTTCCTTTCATTTGTTGATTGAGTTTGATCTGTCTTAGCTATGGGCGAGCAGTGGTGTGGTTTATCTTTGCCTTGTAGAGTTGCCGCTGTTATGGCATCCTTGAGGGACTCGGTAAAGTCAGACGATGTGCTTAAGTGCCATAGACTCGTCTGTTTTCAAAAATAAAATGTCTGGCAGTAAAATGAACGTGTTCGTAACAAGCTTCAACTTTAGGATCTAATATTGAGGATATAAGTTTCAGGAGGATCGAGTCATCTACACTATCAAAATAACTTGGTAAAGAATAATTTACAGGATTTCCCTCAAGCTCAAGCTTGTCCTCTGTGAAAATGTTTTCGTTTTCGTTTATCTTAGTAGCGATGAATCCCTGGTATGATCTGATTTTCCATTATAGTAAATTTGCTTGCTCGTGCTTGTCATGTAAAATGGGATTTACTGCATATATTAAGCATAAATGATATAGTAAGAGGTCTTTAGGAGAAATCAGATCAAGCAATCTGACATATGAATTATGTCCTGCTAAGTGTTTCCGATACATCAATGACCTTCTTGGTTTTCCTGCGACTATGTTGAAGAAGAAGCAAAAACACATGATACTTTAAGCTAGTAACCAGCCTAACTAAAAAGGGAAATCCCCAGCTTATTCTGATAACCACTTGCACTTCATTGACGGGACAAGAACAGCTATTTGTAAATTACTACTTTTGATTCAATTACTTGCCAACTCGACATCTCATTCCACTTCAAGGTTGTTAGGCTTGTTTTCTCCAATAACCCTCTTGTGTGCTTTCAATTTTAAGTCAAAAGAATTGCTAGCACGTGAATTCCGTGGGGATGGCATTCTGGTATTAATCTGCTGATCATATTAGTATACTCTATTTGCTAGAATCATATTCAACATATCCTAGTGAAATTATGTGTAATCTGCATTCATTTTTGTGGTTTTTGTTTTTCCTAATACCATTTTGATTGATCTCCATACTCATGTTTTGTTGAGTTCTTGTCAAGTGCAGAACGTGTTGGATGGTTTGCATTGAAAGCAAAGCCAGCGCATTTAAGGCTTTCAAATGGATTTAGAGCAAGAGCAGGTTTGAATGCTAGGTTGAATGAAATTGAAATTCCACGTCAATGGTACAATCTTATTGCAGATCTTTCAGTGAAACCTCCTCCCCCGCTGCATCCCAAAACTTTTGAACCAGTGAAACCTGAAGATTTATCTCCTCTTTTTCCTTATGAATTGATCAAGCAGGAAGCCACCAACGACAAGTTCATTGATATTCCACCAGAGGTACTTGACATCTACAGCCTCTGGCGCCCTACTCCTTTGATCAGGTTTGTTCTGATAATGAAAAGAAAAAAATAATTGTGATCGAGGATTTTTCTTCTCTTCCTAAAAGTTTCTCATACCTTTTCTATAACTCAGAGCCAAAAGATTGGAGAAGCTTCTTAATACACCCGCCAGAATTTACTACAAGTATGAAGGTGTCAGCCCAGCTGGATCACACAAACCCAACACTGCAGTTCCACAAGTTTTTTATAATGCTCAGGAAGGAGTCAAGAATGTTGTGACAGAAACTGGTGCTGGTCAATGGGGAAGTTCACTCGCCTTTGCTTGCAGCTTATTTGATCTTGGCTGTGAGGTAGGGAACTTTTAAGTCCGTCATTAGCCTAGTGATTGAATTGGGCTTGGGATTTGTTTAATTTGGTTGTTGATTTACTTGCTTCATAGTAGACATTGTCACAAATTGGTAATCTTTTTCTAAGTCATTGATCTGAAATCTGAATACATCTGTTTCTCTGGTAGGATAAAATCCTATTGGTCTTTAATCGATGATAATAGTCTCTTATTATTTGTATATATTGCAAACATGTTCTATTAAGATGAATGTTTTTGTTAAGGGTGCTACAAAAGTAAACTGTCTTCACAATCATGTCGTGTGTCTTCTACAACATAGGCATCAAATTCAATTAGTTTCACATAGCTCCTGCTGATTGTTTAGTTTCAGTTGTTTTTGGGTGCCTTGTTACTAGCTTCCTGCATTTGGTTCACTCTTTTTGCCTTTTTATTAGCTTCCTGCATTTGGTTCACGCTTTTGAAGGGCTGATCCTAGACTGCTCTTGTCTAACTATACAGGTATGGCAGGTTCGTGCTTCATATGACCAGAAACCATACCGTAGGTTAATGATGGAAACATGGGGTGCTAAGGTGCACCCATCCCCATCAAACATTACTGAGGCTGGCAGTAAGATTCTTCAAATCAACCCATCTAGTCCAGGAAGTTTAGGAATAGCTATTTCAGAAGCTGTGGAGATTGCATCTGCAAATTCTGATACCAAGTATTGCTTAGGGAGTGTACTCAATCATGTTTTGATGCACCAGACAGTTATAGGCGAGGAGTGTCTGAGACAAATGGAAGCTATTGGTGAAACCCCTGATGTTATCATAGGATGTACCGGTGGTGGATCAAATTTTGCAGGACTAAGTTTCCCATTCATTAGAGAGAAGCTCAATGGGAAGATTAGCCCTGTCATAAGAGCTGTTGAACCTGCAGCATGTCCTTCTCTAACAAAAGGAGTGTATGCATATGATTATGGTGATACAGCAGGGATGACTCCATTGATGAAGATGCACACACTTGGGCATGACTTCATTCCTGATCCTATTCATGCTGGTAAGGTGTTATTGCATTTAGCTTTTAGAATCGGTCATTTCAGCTTTTTTGTTCTTCAACAATATGTTTTTTGTTTTCTTAGGAGGACTGCGTTACCATGGTATGGCACCATTGATTTCACATGTTTATGAGCTGGGTTTCATAGAAGCAATTGCAATCCCACAGACCGAATGTTTTCGAGGTAACAATCTCCTTCTCTAAACTTAACATGAGTTTGATTTTAGTATGGCTTGCAAAATCACTTTTGAAGAGGGAATCTGCAGCCACAATCAAGTGCAGATAAGTAAATACACCATGTACAAATAGTATTATGAGTGGCGGTAAAGATTAACGAGGTTATGGTATTGCAGGTGCAATACAATTTGCTAGATCGGAAGGATTAATTCCTGCACCAGAGCCAACTCATGCAATTGCTGCTACCATCAGGGAAGCCCTGCATTGTAGAGAGACAGGAGAAGAAAAAGTCATTCTCATGGCAATGTGTGGACATGGTCATTTTGATCTAGCATCTTATGAGAATTTCTTGCATGGGAAAATGATTGACTTGTCATTTGACGAGCAAAAAGTACAAGCATCACTAGCCAAGGTTCCTCAAGTCATGACATAAGTTGAACACATCGATTTTATTTTGAGGAAGGCTGAGAGTTGGGTTATTAGTTTGTTCAGTTGGTAATAAGACTCGTCACTGGGCGTCTGTGTTCTGACAATGGCATGGATTATGTACTTTAGTTCCTAGGCTACGGGATGTCCTTAAAAAACACTCTTATAACCTCCTTCCCATAAACTAGTTGTCGACTATTTTTCTTTGCTTTTCCCTTCTATCAAAATCATTATAACAGAATAAAGATTTCATAGGCACTTCTGGGAAATTTCAAATCTATTAATCAATTAATGTAGCACTTTTGCTATTTGTGAACATAGAACACTAAACAGTATGTCATAATAGCACCGAAACTCTGTGAGCATCCATAGGACCTATAATGAGTGATATTATAAGTAGTTTAACAACGTTATAAATTCTAATTTTTCAATTACATCAGCGGGATCATTATAAATTAATATTGATGTGACTACTGAATTAACCGTCAATGGTACTCTAATCAAAGGGAAGTAGGCTCTTACTATAGCTCCTTTACAAGTACAAGACTATTTTGTTAGTCATTGAAAGCATTAGTTAAGGATTAGTACGATTATAACATAAAATGTATATTAAATGAATTAGGGTAAGTACATCATGTGAGATTAAAATCTTAGTTAATTATGATTATTAATGTGTGGATCACTTTAATTTGGATAGATAGACTATTTAGGAGTGTGTTTGGATAGACCAAACAGTAAATCTACTCCAAGAGTAGACCATGTGTTGAATTAAATTTTGTCATGCATAAGTTAGATCATGTACAAACTAGTTGAAGATTTGATTAACCATTTTTTTTAATGAAGATCATGGTGATGTGATAAAGATAGTGGTTTGATACAAATAAAATGTAAGAGGACGTGACAAAGAACATCAAAGAGGGGTACTGTGTCAAATCTCTATTTTTATGCTATTTCCTTACTTAGTAATAGACTTTAGTGGTTGGATGAGCCACCAATTAAAGTACTGCTAAGTATTTAAGATTATCAACCACCAACTAAATTACTATATTTAGTGATTTTGCCCACTTTCTCGTATTCTTGACTATAAAGTCTCCAAATGCTTATAAATATCTCATTTAAGCGTACTTTTAACATATAAAGCTAGATGATAAGTCAATTAAATTGTATTTATGTTGGACTTTATTTTGGTTAATTTGTGAAATTTGTGTTCATAAATTAATGGAATTAATTGTTAAATGTTCACAGGTGGTTGTCAATGTCAAAAAGACGAAAAATGATCAAAAAGAGGAAAAATATCACAAGAAATTCGAAAATTCCAGCCTAACCGAAATTCAAAGATTAGGCATGGGCACGCCTAAAGACAGAATATGCAAAATTTCCAGAATCCATCTTCAATTAGAACACAACAGTCCAAGATCTTCTCAACCTCTTTTCAAGAAGACTCC
>JANZLH020000139.1:3517157-3527777 GCA_026770325.2 Erythroxylum fimbriatum
TTTTGCAATTTTTAAAAAGTTTAGGGACTATTTTATAAATTTAAAAAATATCCCGAAACGGTACCCGGTACCAACCGGTACCGGTACAGTTCCGTTCTAGAGGCCAATCCGGTACCGAGCTCGGTACGGTATTCATAACATTGGTACACACATTGTTTTATTTTGATGACAGATTATGTTTTGAGAAAAAGTTGAAAATTACAAGGTTTCTCAATTACAATTATTTTAAGTTGAGATGATTGTGCGATACTTGGAAGAGATCATGTCGTTAGATGATTTGTGACCGCCATGATCCTATTATTTCAATTCATTTAAGTTTTATAGATTGACAGATTCAATATATGGTACACATTTGTATTGTTGGATCATCAAGTTGTAACATGAGCCAAGTAGAAGATTGTTATATTAATTTTAATAATTAGTGTGGCCCATATTACTTTAATAGATTCTAATATAAAGGTGGGCCCAAAATAATGATTATTGGGCTTGTTAAAGATGATTAGAATCATTAGGGCTAATTAACAATAACCTCTTCCCTCTCCCTTATGTAGAAGTTACATTAACCGAAATTAAAGAATAGACGTTCTGCCACCATTGATAAAAAGAAGAAAAGTAAGAGGGCAAAAGTGGATAAATTTTTGCTTAAAGAAGGAATTCGCGAACAAGAAGAGATTACATGAGAATGAATCAAGATTAAAATTTCTTTCTTTTATTAATAGCGTGAATCTTAGGGTTTTCGAAAATGTTGAATCAATTGTGTCATAATCGATCTTTGATGAATTATATGCTTGAATTATTGCTTAGAATTGTTAAAGAATTTAATTTTTATGTGTTTATAACTTTATATACTAAATTTCTTTAAATTCAATTTTAAAGAAATTTACCATTCTAGTAATTCTTATAATTACAAGTGAAATTTGACCTTTTTTTTTTTTGAACACAAATTTGACCTTCTCTTTATCTTTTACAATTAAAATCACGATATAATATTTTTTTTTCTTTTAGATTTTATTACGGTATGATTATATTATATATTTTAAAAAAACTCTATAAAGTTTTAAACTTTACCACTAAATAAAAAAGAAAACCGCAAGCAAAAAAAAAAAAAAAAGACTAAAAAAACGGCGACGTAGGGTCTCCTAATGTCATATAATCTAAGCTAAGGGAGGAAGCTAACTCTCTGACGGTTATCCTGAGCACCCACTTTCTTCCGATTTCTTTCTATCCTCCCCTGTCCGTTCGCCGTTCTTTGCTGTCTGCTCCGTCGCCACCTTCGTTGAGGTTAGCACCAAAACCGCCGGCTCCTGCCTTCCTCCTATTTGGCATTCATCCCTTAATCAATTGATTTACATTTAGTTCAGCTCTAGGTTTAATGGGCCGAACATATAAAGTTGCCGACTTTCCCAATCCACAATTTTCAAAAAGGAATTTGTTTCAGTTTTACTTTTCTTGATTATTTTTTCAGTCCGCCTTTGATGATACCTATTTTTGCTCACAAGATTTATGTACTGTTTAATATGGGAATCGCATGCGACAGTCCGTGGATATATGCGGGGGCTCTTTTGTTAATGTTCTCTTACGATTTTATTTGTTCTGAAATTTTTGAGGCTAGTGAACTTGCTTGTGTGATGAGTTCACCGTGATTAAATATGTCCCTTAACTGGTCCTTTAGACCTGTATATCAGTAATTTACATTCTTGTCAGCTAAATGTAATTATCTTATTCATTAACATGGAAAGTAATTTCCTTGATTATTTTTAAGGTTTCCCTTTTTCAGTTTTTTTGGCTTTTCTTGGTTGGGTTGGCGTGTTGCTTGAAGATATTGGAACTATTGGAGCAGAAATTAGAGTTGTTATTTTCTTGACTTGTCTTGTCTCAATTAGGTGAACATAGTTGAGGATCTATGTTGTTCCAATTAGTAGTTTCCTTCTGAGGCTTATTTATTTATATATCTTCTTACACTGATCAATTTGTTCTGCTCTACAGGATAAAATTAGCTACCATAAATGGGAAGTAAAGGTCGTATGCCGCCTCCTCATTTGAGACGACCACCTCCAGGAACTGGTATAGTACATCCCGATACTTTCGGTCCAGGAGTACACCCTCCACCTGGTCCCTTTCCTCCTTTTGAGATGTTATCTCACCCAGAGGTTATGGAACAGAAGTTGGCTGCACAACATGTGGAGATGCAAAGAATTGCAACAGAGAACCAGAGACTCGCTACTACCCACGGAACATTGAGACAGGAATTGGCTGCAGCAAAGCATGAGTTGCAGATATTACATGCTCATATAGGACTTATAAAGTCTGAAAGAGAAAAGCAAATGAGGGGCCTTATGGATAAGATTGCCAAGATGGAAGCTGAATTGAAAGATGCTGAACCTGTAAGGTTGGAATTGCAACAAGCACGGACAGATGCTGACAACTTGGTTGCGGCAAGACAGGAGCTTATGACTAAAATGCATCAGTTGGCTCAAGATCTTCACCGAGCCCATGCAGATGTGCAGCAGATTCCTGCTCTGATGTCAGAGCTTGATGGTCTCAGACAAGAATATCAGCAATGCAGGTACCTTTTCTAATTGTTGCTTTTGGATAATTTCTTTTCTACTCGATGCTTTACAGATTTTCTCACTGTAACAATTAACCTGAACAATGTTCTTGAAAATGGATTTTGGAATCCTTATACTAAATTCTTTCGTGCTTATTTCTTCACGTAAGTTTATTTCTACACTGTGTGTGTATATATATATATATAGTTTGCTTCATCAACAGTGCGTTTGTATTTGCTATTCCTATCAAAATATTTTCTTTATTTGCTTTTCTTTATGCATTTTTGTTACACTGTATCACATATCTGCTGCCTTTTTATTCATTTAACAATGCAGGATTTCATATGACTACGAGAAGAAGTTATTTAATGACCATCTTGAGCAACTTCAGGCGATGGAGAAGAACTATATGGCGATGGCTAGGGAAGTGGAAAAGCTTCGTTCAGAATTGACTAATACTTCTAATGTTGATATCAGAACTGGTAATTTCTTACGCCTTTGCTTCTTTTCCTCCATCAGATTTTGAGGTCCATCTTCTACGTTCATTTCCAGGTGGACCTTATGGTGCTGCCTCGGGCAATAATGAGAATGAGGTTACTGGGCGTCCTGTGGGACAAAATCTGTATGAGGATAGTTATGGTACTTCTCAAAGCCAGGTGGGCCAAACTTCCAAATATGGATTTGTTTTACTTTCATCTTTGATATCCTAGCCCCATTGGTTTTATTCTTCAAAAGTGAATATGGCTAACCTCATTAAATATTTGATATGCATGCTTGTAGAAAATTCTTCCATTGATATTTTTTTTTGTTTGCATTTGATAAGGTACTTTACACTATTGCTGTATGCCAATATTACGAATAAAAATAATTGGCTTCTTGACTCTGATCTTTATTCTACCATTTCATAAAACACTCAGCGAACTTCAGGGGCTCATGTATATCTCTCTTTTTGTCCTTTTGAGTTTGGGCAAGAAAAGGAAAATGTGTTAGAACTCTAAGCTCAGAATACTGAGTTTTGCTATATTATTTATATATATCTATAATGTGCTAGGCACTACAGTATTTCCAGAGCAGATTTGCTCCTAACCAGAGCTGAATAAGCTCCTCAGAGAGAATGATTGCTCTCTGTCTACAATATTCTTCTTCTATTTTCCAGAATGCCCTCTCTCCTCACTCCCCCTCCTCTTATGCTACCCCACGTACATTCTGCCATACATTCTGTTATGCCTTGTGCCACCTCAGCCCATGTGTTAACTAACTCTGACATCACCCTCCTTCTGCCTTCGTGAATACACCCTCCCTAACCTAGGCTTAATATTATTGCTAATTGCTATCATGGATCCTAACAAAATGTCTTCTACAAACTTAGAATAGTTGTGCTTTCAGAATTTTGATTTCATCTGGAGAGCTATTGGCATTTATTTTCTCTGAGGCTCGCTTAATTGTCTTAATTGTACAATGATCCTGAATCTACTTTTAAGTCCTGTTTTTAAGATTGAAAGATAGGAGGGACATATGCATATTGGTCCTCAAATGGATGTCCATATTTCTAATAATTGCTTAAAAGTCATCTTAAATTTTATTAGATGCTAATCACCAGCCTGGGTTGGTTTTGCCCTGGATGGATTTTAGGAAAGGATACTCTACAAAATGTCAAAGTTGGGAAGTATCCTGGTTTGTTATCTTGATTATGCTTTTCTTGGGAATGGAGGTTCCGTCTTAACTCTTAAGTAAGCTTAGTTCTAGGCAGATAGTGCACTCTTTTCGGAAGAGAAATAAGGAACCCAAATGTGGTTATGTACTTCCTACTGTGAATTTGGTCAAATGGAGTTGTACATCGGACATATTCTATTTTGTTGATTAGCAGTTCTCAATGGTAAACTTACTATGTTATGTTAGGCATTCATGTTTCATCTGGTAATCTTCCTCGTGCATTGAAATCATTCTACAGTATGTATTCTAGCTCCAGTTTTTTGGTCTCATTTGACTGTATTTCAGGAAGTATTGTAAGCATGTGATGTGCCGTAAAGAATCACATTTCTTGATGCTCTTGCAATTGAAAGAGACTCATCAGAAGTTTTGGACTCTTGTGTAACAGGTGCATGCCACCATTCCTGCAAACCCTGCTGCTGCTTCTAGAAATGTTACAGCAGCTACTAGTGTCAGTGCTGTTAACAGCACTTCAGCTTATGTTGGAGCTCAATCGAGTACTGCACCCACAAAAGGTCCAGTTTATGACGCACCAAAAGGATCGGGTTATAATGCACCAAGAGGACTTAGTCAAGATGCTCAAAGAGGACCAAGCTATGGAGGACCTGTCTATGATGCGCAGAGAATGCCTGGCTATGATCCACAGAGAATGCATGGTTATGACATTCACAGAGGGCAGAACTACCTGGCTCAAAGAGGACCAGGTTATGAGGTGCAAAGAGCGCCCAGTCATGATGCAATGTCAAGAGGGCCAACTGGATCGCATGGCCAAGTGGCCCCTGCAAACAGTGTGCCATATGGGTCTGCAACACCGCCTACACTTGCTGGAACTGGAAGTGGATACGAGATACCAACTCGTAGTGGAAACCCTGCAAGGAGATGAACCCAGATAATACATCTGAAGTTAAACATCGTCAAACATAACCCTGTATGAAGATGTTGTCTTTGTACATCTCTCATTTGCTTTCAGATCAGCAAGTCTTTTACAGCGGCCACCTTCTGTTGGTATGCTGTTAGTGATTGATAACCCCCTTTGTTCAAGTTTTCTTTCTTTCGGTCTTCGTAATCACTGTGGTTCACCTATATCCAACATCTTCCTTTTGAAACATAAACAACGTACCAGAAAATTCATGTGGATCATCTTGTTAATTGTTGGCATTATAGAATTCACCGTGGAACGAAGTTTTTCTCTTTTACCCAACAATGATGAGTTATTAAGACCAAAAGAGAATGTATCAAGTTTGAGTTGAACTGATCCTATTTTCATTAACTATTCATTCCAAATTTCACTTGATCAGAATGATTGTCGCTCATGGTTTTTCTTCTCTAGATCCTAAAGGAATTCGAAGAAAAGTTTTATAAAAAATAATGAAATTTTCATTTTAATGTTTTTACATAATGATACAAGTAGAAACAGAACAGCTATAGGATGAGGAAAAAAAGGTGAAAAACCCATGCATTTAGCTAATTTGCATTTTGGTACTATCGAAATTTTTGGTTTCCGGTCAACGTGGTAGTATTTATGCAATCAGTGGTCTGGTACCATCGGCCCGATCAATCTCATCACAGCCTCATTTGGTAGCTCCCGAAAAGAATTGCTTCTTACTTTTTCGTTGTATTCAAAAAAGTATATTCAGAAGATAAATTAAATACATGTCATAATGTGAAAACATTCCAAAAATTATAAATAAAAAGATAAGAAAATTTGAAGCAGAATAAGATAAACTAATTATTACAATATTAGAAACTCAATTAACGTCATATTTGATTCTAACTCAATTAGGAACACAGTCGTGTATTAAGACGAGCTCTTCTCTGAAAGCATGAAGTTATGCGAAGGCTTGCTAGTTGCTACACTAGCATTAAATCTTGGACATGCTTAGCAAATACGACTTGACGCATGGTTATGTTATAAAGAGTATTTTTCTCTGAAAGTACGAAGAGAGTACACAGTATCATACACGGTCAACTCAAGGACCATGTCATAAGATGGAGTTTTGGTCTGTTCTAGTGACAGCTCTCTTACTTTTATTATCACTTCGGGTACTGGCAGGGGCAATTATCATGTTATTAACCAATCGAAACTTTAATATAACTATTTTTGACCCCCGCTGGAGGGGGAGACCCCATATTATACCAGCATCTCTTTTGATTCTTCGGTCATCCAGAGGTGTATATTTCCATTCTGCCTGGTTCCGATATCATAAGTCATATCATTTCGACTTTTGCAGGAAAATCTATTTTCGGGTATCTAGGCATGGTTTATGCCATGATCAATATAGGCGTATCATTCAACCGATCAAGCTATTTGGTAATATAAATCTATATCTTTCAAGGGTAAGAAAGAATAATAGCGCTAAGAGGGAGAGTGATTTCTATTTCATTTTATTGCACTTTTTCTTATTACATTGTAAGTAGGTAAATCAACTCATCGAAAGAAGCGCACGTAATATGCTTTCTAGGTGCTTAAGGCAATGAGTGGATCTGGGAGGCTAAAACAGGTTAGCTCAGTTAGATGTTGTGGATGAAAGACTTTTATTGGCCTATCGGGCGGCTAGAGGAAGAAGAACGTCAGCGATAGCATATGGTTGGAGGTTTGGAAGAAAGTATAAATATGGTTTGCCCCTGGTGGGGAATTAAGAAGCACAGATACGGACACAGACATAGGACACGACACGGACACAGATACAAGGACACACCAACTTATAAAATTTGGTGGACACGAACACGACATATATATATATTATAAAATTTAAAAATAGGAAAAAAAAATTCAGAATTCATAATATGATATATATTGATTGATATATTTCAAGACTTCCAACTTCTTGATAGTTCATACATATTTGATACTTTATAAGCCCCTCCAAGAAAACAGGGAACATATATTCTATTAAGCAACATCTGGCCGGTCTCCAGACGTGTCCGACCTATGTCCAGCGTATGTCAGTGGGTGTCCGACACGGACACGTGTCCGACACACGGACACGGCTCCATTTCCATTTTGCCGTGTCCGTGCTATATAGGTGGGGAACCTTAGAATCCCAATTCTCCTTTTGGAGCTATTAAGCTGGAATCCCTCAGCAGGTCTTCTGCCCTTCCTTTCCCATTCATCCTCATATGCAACACCTTACATCTTCCTTAACACATTTTTTTTCTTCAAGGATTTGCTTGGTCTATGATGTAGACTACTTGTAGCCTAAGTAAGTAGGAGATTCCCCATTTCTTTGTCTTAATCCTTTTGGGCTAGAGGGTTAGGTCAGAACCACCGAGATTTATCTCATTGGTGGTTAGTAGAGTTTCAATTCATCTATCAACTTTGTGGTCCAAAGTTGCTCAATGCATGACTTAATGGTGCTATATCCACCTAAAGTATACCATACGATTTATGCCGGGCAATGCAAGGAAAGGAGATTTGTTTGTTCAGATAGAGATGACAGCTCTGCCCATGAAACATTGTCAATATCGAGACATTCATCTAACGATTAAACTATAGCCCTCTTGAAGGAGGGTTAAAAGCAAGATCTTTTACCTACCTTGCAAAACAAAAGAGGCGTAGCCTTGGGAACTTCGTTTTATAAAAGAAGAATCATCAGCTGACTTCACCAAGGATTCCAGCTTTCGCAAAAGACTAGTACGGGGCATTTTTTTAAGGAGTCAGGGATATCCAATTTGAAAAGCTTGATTCCCCCGTCCCATCTAACTAATCGGCCATAGAACACATGACGATTCGCTCAAAACTCAAACGAATGGTCTAGAAAGATAGAATAATGTGCAAAATGAATGCTTAACATACGCGCAAGAGTGATTAAAATGAGATCGTCCCAAGTGAGACCAAAAAGAAAGGAACAAAAAAGACCAGTGACAATGCCAACCACCTTTCTCGCTTGCTCGAGTACCTTCGCCTATTCGAATCTTTATATTCTAGGATTGATCTTAACTAAAGGTCTAGATTTATAGTTCCTTCTTTTACTTGATTTTAGAAAGCTTGGAAGGGATAAAACCCTAAACAGCTTCCTTTTGATAACCAAAAGCTAACAAACAAGTTCCATTATAAAAGAGTACTCTTTTACACAAAGACCCAAAAAGAGTTAGATAGTACTAAGGACTCCAATTTCAATAGGGGAAAACTCACAAGACCGAGCCATCGTTGAACAGTTTGCTTTCTTCCGACCGACTTGTACCGTTGAGTAGAATGATTAAAAAGTAGAATCGTCTAGTGCCAAAGAGTCTGCTACCGAGGAGTCTGATATCTTCCAATCTTCTGCTATTCAAAAATCTGCATCGTCAAATCTTCAGATGAAGCTTCAATAAATGCCTAACACGGTCTAGGACACAAGTGTGTCTGTGCCCGTGTTCTTATTTGGAATTTATCAAAAAACCAAGTTGAAGTGAACTTAATGTAATGACGACTTTTATGTTTCACAGAAATGCATCAGTAACACACTTTCTTCATGTATTTCTTAAAAATACTAAGTTTGTACTTCATATAAATGAATTTACCTCTAGCTCAACCTCTAATCATTATGACCCACTTGCTCCTTTTAAGAACAATGCTTAAGTTTTAGTTCACCTCCTTTTCAACTTCTCTAATAACATGAAACTTATCTGTAATATGTCTGGTTCTCCCATGTTGAACATAATTTTTTGCAATAGTTATAATTAACCCATTTTCAATGTTAATAGAAGTACCACCCTCTTGTTTCATTCCAAGATCAGTTAACAACTTCCTTAATCATATGCATTGATTTGAAACTAATAGCTATAATATACTAACTTTAGGAGAGGATTGAGCAACAACTTCTTGGTTGTTTGAATGCCAAGTAAATAACTATTAAAAAAAGTCCAAAAGTACTTCTTTCATCATCAATATAACTAACCTAATCACTATCAACATTCCTCATCAAACTAGTGCTTTTTCTTTTTATAGATTAATTCATAGTATGATGTTCTGTTAGAAGCTTCCACAGTCAAACCAAATCCCTGCAAATTAGGAGTTAAATCAGCAGAGAATACTTCCACAATTAAATGTAATTATTGTACGATTATTACCATAGTTAGAGAAGACGTAATACTATAAGAGCAGTGACTGTAAGCAGTGATTGAGATATAAAAAAATGGAAATGATTTCCAGCCTTTTCAGACTATTACCATCATAAGATGGTATCAGAGCAGAGTTATGGTCTTGGACCTATTGTTCAATTGCTCATCATCTACCATATCCTTACCAGTTTGAAGCCATATACCGTTTTCTTTCCAAACCCCTTCCTTCGAAACCTGCAAACTAGAAACAATGTCAGAGGGCTCTTCCAGTAACCAAACCAACCAAAACAATCAAACGGGTCCTACAAACCAAACAGTTCCTGATGACATAACAATCCAGATTTCAAACCTGCTGAGAAACAGTCTCAGTAATCAACCAAGCCAATCCAATTTAGACAACCTGACAATTGGGCTTAAACTGGACAAAGACAACTTCCCATTATGGGCACGTCTGATGAGAGTTGCCATTGGGGGTAGAGGCAGAACGCAACACATCACTGGAGAACCACCTGCAGCACCAAGAAATGATCCAGGATTCTTGAGATGGGAGCAATCCGACCTGAATGTCTTCTCCTGGATCATTCAGAATATAGAACCAAACTTGGTTAACAATATGGCAGAATATCCTTCAGCGAAGGAATTGTGGGACGGGCTGGCCATTACATATGGCAGTGGAGTAGATGCTTTATAGATATTTGATCTGCATATGCAGGCTAATAAACAGCAACAAGGAGGCAATACATTGAAGCAGTTCTGGAACACTATGCAAGGCTTATGGCGTAGCATCGATCAAAGGCAACCAAACCCAATGGGTTGCACTGCAGACATTATAATCTACAACATAATCATACAGGAACACAGGCTCTTTCAATTTCTCGCTGGGATTGATGGGAAGTTTGATGCCATTCGCAAAGACATTTTAAAGAAAAATCCTCTCCCCTCAGTGGAATCCGCCTACGCCACCGTGAGGAGAGAGGCCGCCAGGCTTCAAATCATGAAGCCGACAACCAGTGGTGACGGGGATTCTTCATCATCAGGGATTGGTGCAAGGTTAATCGTAAGAACACCAGGAGGAAATCCCAAATCAAAACCAACAAATCAAATGACAAAGGAGCGTTCAGGATCCACTAGAAAACAATGAAGATCATCACCACGGGAGGATAAATCAAAGTTTTTTTGCACCTATTATGGTATGCACAAACACACTATAGAGATTTGATTCAAAATCATGGGTTACCCATAATGGTGGGAGGATAACCACAAACAGCCCACTGGAAATCGCACCACCAGCAGCAAAGTTGCCGCTATCGTAGGCATC
>JANZLH020000139.1:3565410-3575895 GCA_026770325.2 Erythroxylum fimbriatum
ATTTTAGTAATAATTAATTAAATTGATAGTAAATTAAATAATATATATTTTTGTTTCATATTTCAATTCTACTTGGTTGTTTCCTTACAACGAACTCTTGTTATAAATTGTAATAGTTAGAGAGTTAAGGATATTTATTGTTCTTCTTATTAGATGTTTTGATGTAATTATTATTTATTATATAATGAAAATTAAAATTGTAATATTTTAAATACTTTATACTGTTCTTAATTTTATATTTTTTATAATGGTGATTGTCTTTTTTAATATAAATTGTGGTTATTATTTTTAAGTGAAATATTAGAAAATGATTATTATTTCATATTAATTATAATTATTATTTATTATTATAATTTTTAGAGACAAAGTTAAAAACAATATAATAATATACTATTTTTAATTTTTAAAATAATTCAAAGACTATTTTATAAAATTAAAAATTACCTAAAAATAAAACATTTAGAAAATATTTTATAAATTAAAAAAATTACCTAAAAATAATACCCGGTATAAACCAATTCTCACGATAATACGGTATTCGCCAGAATGGTTGGAAAACTCCAACCTTTTACTTTGTCTAAGTTGAATCTTTGTAGTGTAGCCTGGAAAGTTGAAAAGATAAAACGCAAAAAAAGGTCAAATATTAAGGTGATAAAGGAGATTGAAACGGGACACTCAAAAGAGTTGATGATTAAACATGATGAGAGCTTACCAATATCACATCACACGCGGATAGTGGGTCATGATGAGTTGAGGTCTAATGTTGGGTGGGATCCACATCCACCTCTAATATGATTATAATGTTTTAAATCATACGATATGAAATGATGTCTACCACTACTTCCATGCCATTCAATTACTTTACTGTGTTTTACATGTACTGTATACCAAGTCAAAGTCGTTTAATCACTCATGCATGGTCAATTAGGCCGGATATGATCTTTGGATGGATTCGCCAATAAATTAAATATGCATATTGTCTAGTAAAGTATTAGGCATTATTTTTTTCAAGAATTAGTTTGGGAAATTCGCATTTTGTGGCGGTGCGCTTCGGTCAAAGTCCCATCCCATCATAAGAGGCCTACATCACGCAACATGTCCGCATGATTTTATGGGATAGGCATAGGACACTAAAAAAGAGAAGCATCCTATGTGATGTGAGTGCTCCAATCCTCTAATTTACAGGTTTTATTTTATATTCTTTTTCATGGACAATAATAATAATATTACTACTCACAATTTATTTATTTGTCATGTAGCTTTGATTTGCTCGTTGAAGAAGAAAATATTAGTTAGTTTACGTTTAAGGGACAAATTAGTTTGGTACAGTACGTGGAAGGGACTAATATTATCTATACTCCCACCTGAACTGAAATTACAGATTACCTTTTACCTTATCGTATTAAACAGGCCGTGGGCTAATAAGTCTGAATAAGGCTTATTTCACATCGGCACATTATATTAGCTGTTAGCTGATTTTATCAATGATTAGTTAACAATGAATTATATCAGTTAATTTGGTCAGTGGATAACATCAACGGATTATTTAAAGATGTTTGGTAAAATTACCTACTTAGTATTAGTTGTTTATATATCAAATAACCTATGAGGGTGTGACTTTAAAAAATAATTTATAAAGACATGATTATTATATCTTAGTATTTCTTCGAATATTCTCATAAGATTTTAGATTTTAGATATTTAATTTCACAAAAATTAAGTTTATAACCCTAATAGAAAACATGGAACATATAATAATAATAATAATAATAATAATTATTATTATTATTACTAATACTACTACTTTCTTTCTCCATATCCAGCTGACCGACCTTTGAGCCATTTCTTCTTGTTCTCAAAAGTAAAAGTGTCCTTCAGTAAATAAAGGCGTCCCTCGGTTCTGAAAAGTCAACGTTACACTTTTGGTGAGTTTTGCAAATTCAACGAGGTAACCATCATCAATGGTTCACTCAATTTATGCATCACATCAATACATATAACATATACTTCACAACTTTACATAATTGATCACATATCACATTCTCAATTAGGAGTAAACAATTTTGTATTTCAACCAATCAAATATACTTAACAAAATGCATATGAAATGCTCGTGACTCTTTTCTAATTATTACGTTGTTGTGACCGAGTGCCTAACTGTCCCATATCCATTGTGGATACCGGGCTCATTTATACTTACCCTTATCCGTTAGGGATACAGGGCTCATTTTACATAGTGAGCCTTTAGCTCTTAATGACATTTGGAGCTTTAAGCTTATTTTCAGTGGCTACTCATGTTATAACTCTCATTATCTGATCTTGCATTCATGCATGAAATGCATCTCTAATAATCAATCATGTCATGAAACATTTAGTTCGTCACATTTACATAAAAGTAGCACTTCAATATCTCATTCATATATCACAATCATCGGACCTTCATTGTCTGGAATCAACACAATCAAATCACATTCATTCAATAATTCAAACATAATATAAAGCAAATAATTAATTGAGTAGGGCCGTCTAGGTTACTCACAGTTTACTCCAGAAGCTATGGCTTCGAAGTCCTGGTAACGTCTAGATGAGGGCACTCTATATGTTCCTCTATATCATACAAAACATACACATATCACAATTTTGCACAATTGTATAAGTGTCTATTAATGCACACATATGTATATAAAATATGTACAATGCATGTTCAATGACATTCCCGGATATATATCCTTAATACATGTCTCGTTACTAATTATCAAGATCTTTGAATCATTACTTAACACCTAAAACACTCTTCTTACATTAGTAGGTCAATCCTACTTCAATTAGGCTCATTTAATATCACTAACAAGCCTAAATGTCTCATTGGACAAACATTGATAAGTCAATCATTCATAAACAAACATCTCTTGGGACAAAAGGCATAACTTTTGTTGTAGATGTCGGATTAATGTCATCTTAGGACGGTTTCGAAGAAGAATTCTAGATCTACAACTTTTGTGAAGACTCCGAAGAGATATTTTGCCATTTGATACATGGGTTGTATGGAAATACACGGGCAGATTGTGTACTCCTCGGATCTGGTGGCCTTTTCGTTATTGAAACACACGGTTAGTGTTCATTTACACAGCCTGACCGTGTACTCCTCGAATTTTTTTACAGAATTCTCCCTCTAAGACACCTCCAATGGATCCTATATCTATTCTAACATCACTTTCACTCATAATCTTCCCAAATTCACCTATTCTAATGCAATATCACTTCATAACAATTTAAACACCAATTAGATTTTATTAAACTCTCAATTCTCAACTCATTTGATTTATCATCTCAAGTGAATAACTTCTTAAAGTATACCTAATTTCAACTCAACATCATCCATAAACAATTCATATTCCCTACTTGATCATAAACACTCAAAATATAACACATTGTCATACACTCAAAGTAGAACACAACATATACAATCATCCAACAGTATATTGTACCTAGTCCTCAATTTCTTGTCAACTTTTGGGACTCTTAAAGGCAGAATTTAAATTCGATGTCTTCATAAGAATTGTAGCCATATGTCTCTAGTTTAAGTCAAACTAAAAATAATCTCATTTGGACAACTACAGAGCATGTTATGGCTAAAACACAGAAGCTTACTCAAAGATCATGTTGCTGCTACATTTTCCAGATCAACTACCAATTTTGTTTTCAGATCTTACCCTAAGACAACCCATGCAAAGATCACCTTTTCTACTCCATCTATTCCTCATTCTCAACTTCATTTCAACTCATCGATTAACACAAACAAATCATAAACGCATTTCTATACTCATCAACTTCCAATTCTCATTAAAACAGCCTTTTTACAATCAATCCATCTTAAACCATGTATAGCATAACTCATAGTTTCTTCCTCATCATTTACAACATCAATCATCCATAAAATAACTCCTAACTCATTATTTAGCATTTATATGAAACAAAACATCAATATATATATATATATGTATATATGTTCATTTCTTCACCAACGTTCTAGCATATACAAAACTCCTTGTCATTTGATCATTCAACCTCTAAAACATCCCTATAAATCATTACTCATCAATAAAAGCAAGAAATTTAATACTCTTCATCATTCACGACACATACATACACAAAACACTATTTCATGTCATTAACCTCTAACTATCATCATAAATGCTTCATTTAAACAAACTCATGATATTTAACAAGCTACTTACTTGATTTGGCTTCCAATTCTTCACACTCTTCAAGAATATAAAAAATCCCTAACTTCGCATACAACCCACGATCATCATCATCTTGAAGGTTGGAAGGTTTAGGTTTTTGGTGAGAATGAAAGAGAGAAGGTGAAAGAGTAGAAATTGGAAGATGAGAGGGCTAGGTTCAACGTGCATGGAGATTTGAAGATTTAAAACTCATGAAGAAGAGGAAGAAGAGAAGCTACGAAGATGAAGAAAAAAAACCAAAATAAAACATCAATAGCCTTTTAAGTGAGAAGCATCGTGAGAGAGAAGAAACCTGGGGGGGGGTCTTACAATTAAAATTAATAGTAACTTAAGATGGCAAGTGACACTTGTCACTTGCCACATGTCCAATTTCTAAAGCATTAGCCTAAGTTCTTTCATTTAACTAGTCCAATCAATTTCAATTTCTACTCCAATTGTCCTCCATTTTTAATGGCACTTGTCAATAAATCCTAAAGTCATTTATCAAAATTTCCATTGCCATTGGACATTAATTTCTACCACCATTTAACAATTGTTTTTCCCCTTGGTAATTTTCCTAGTTCAAAAATTACCCAAAATTTTTAGAAATTTTTATAAAATTCAACAAAAATTCTAAATAAAAATATTCACTCTCCAAATCAATTTCCAACATATAACAACCATAATTCTCAATATACTCACATTTACCCACAGGCTTTTAGCTCACCCCCTATTCTCCTCCCCCATATCCAAGTGATGAGCAAGATATCGAGTAGTCAAGGGTCAAGGCATCACTCAAATCTTTGATTATTTTGTATTTGAAGCAAATCTTGTAAAGCAAGGCTTTAGTTACATTTTGAGCAACTCATGATTCAAGTGTCTTTTGTATTATGGGATTTTGAGATGTTAATGTATTTGTGGCTTGAAATGCCCACTAAAGCTTTGTAAAACTCTTATCTTTTGATGCAAATGGAATAAGATTGCATTTTGCTCATGACTTCCTCTCAAGTTTATACATTGCATTTTTTAGTTTGCATAAGGAAAAAGTTTGTGTTTGGAAGTCAGGGGAAGATCTGGATTAACCTAGGCTGATTTAGGCAAATGTGCCTTCCAAAAAGTTGTAGGTCTTTCTTCTAACTTTCCAACGGTTTATAGTAGGAAATTTTTGGACATCAGAGTTCAAAGTTATGGTCCTTAGAAGGGGAGATGCTTAGGAGTATCAAGTGGTATCGTCTGCAGAGACATATCGTCTGTGATGACGTCATATCGTCTGTAAGGATATATCGTCCGTAAGGACGTATCGTCTGTGATGATGTCAAATTGTTGTGATGACATCATATCGTTTGTAAGGATGTATCATCTGTAGAGACGTATCGTCTGTGATGACGTCATATCATCTGTGATAACGTCATATTGTCTTAAGTTGACTCCGCTTCGTCTTAAGAGTTACATCGTCTTAAGTTGACTTTGCTTCATCTTTTGACTCTGCTTCGTCTTAAGAGTTGCATCGTCTTAAGTTAACTTTGTTTCATCTTAAGTTGACTCCGCTTCGTCTTAAGAATTGCATCGTCTTAAGTTAACTTTGCTTCGTCTTAAGTTGACTCCTTAAGTTGACTCCGCTTTGTCTTAAGAGTTGCATTGTCTTAAGTTGACTTTGTTTTATCTTAAGTTGACTCCGCTTCATCTTAAGAGTTGCATCGTCTTAAGTTGACTTTACTTTGTCTTAAGTTAACTCCGCTTCGTCTTAAGAGTTGCATCGTCTTAAGTTAACTGTGCTTTGTCTTAAGTTGACTCTGATCGTCTCCTTTTTGCTTCGTCAGCTTCTTGCTATCGTCTACTTTTTGCTTCGTTTACTTCTTGCTATCGTCTGCTCCATTTTTTTGACCCTTTAAATGATAGAATCTGTCTTCGAGGTTTTCATAAAAGTTGTAGATCTCGAAGTCTTCTATCAAAATGTCCTAAGATGATCTTAATATGATATCCCATATGACAGTTATGCTAATTGCCCCAAGGTAGGTGCAATATGATTGAGGTCAAGATCTTGTTCGAGCCTTTCAGCCATAACCTTGTTATGGGATCTCCAAATGCGATGATTCTTGTCTCTAAGTGAACTAGAGACATAAAGCCACAAATGTTCGGAACAAGTCGAAATGAAATTCTAGTTTAGGGTTTTCCAAAATCTGTTCGGAAACGGGACCCAACACTTATGGTATCAGAGAAAGAAGAGGAATCGATGATGGTTAAGGAGAGTTCATTGGAATAAGTTCAGTGATTATGATCAAGAGTTGGGTTTCGAAAATAGGAGAAGTGAGTTATTTTGATGTTTGTCCTAGTGGGGGCACGCCACCCTTGTGGGATACGCGTTCAGATGTCACTTAGGACGTCAGGTCCGTGACTCACGAGGGCGAGGTGCCCATCAATATTTCTTGCCATTAGTACTAATGTCATTAAGTTACTCAACATATATGGTTTCCTTGATAAATTTATTCAAGAATATTGATTCGACATCAAGATAGAACAATTTTTATCCAAATTTAGTAGCCAATTTTAGTACCATGCTCATAATAAACCTCCTTTAAAATCTCTTTCTCATTATAAAGTGCTAAAGAGTCAACTTTAGGGTCTTAAACTTCACCACCCAAAAACTTGTCATTTTGGTTTAGCCAATTCATCAATTATTATATTTCAACTTAATTGAATCTTATTGTAAGATTGAAGATTCTATGATCAATGTTTAAATAATTATATGTTAAGAACACTCCAAGTTCACTTTTTTTGTTTAATATTTTCCTTTTCACTTTAGGAACATGTATATAGTATAAACTACCAACAATTTTCAAGTTTATAAAAAATGGTAAGTTATGCAACCATTTTTCATATGGTATTTCTCCTTCCAGTTTCATATTGTTGAAAATACACTGAGGTATTCACTTCTTCTATCCAAAACTTTTTGGGTACTTCTTTTCTAGAAATTATACTCCTTGTCATCTTCATGATGCTTTTGCTTTTTCTCTCTACTACTCTATTTTGTTGAGGAGTTTATGAAGATGTTAGATGGTAATTGATACCTTATTTGGCAAAAAACTCTTTGAACTCCATAGAAATATATTTTCAACCATTATCAAATCCTAATTCCCTTAATGTGATTTTTTTCACAATTTTTGCTTTTATCTTCTTGAAAATTCATAGCTTGTTTTTGCTAATGATTTACTTCTTTTCCCAAAGGCAGCACTTCTTACCTTCAAGGTTCTCTCAATTCTTAGCATGAATAGGCTAAGAGTCAACTTTTTATTTCTAATAATGCTCATCATTTTACTGATTGGTTTCTCAATTGATAAGACTTCAAGTTATAAAGCTCCATTTCACATATTTAGGTATTCCTCTCTCTATGAAAAGACCTATTAAACTAGATTTCCAACCTTTGATTGAAAGAATCAAGAAAATAATTAACAAATGGTACAATAAAAGTTTATCCTTTATAGGAGAGCATAGTTAATCAACTCTATTATTAAAAGCTTACATCCTTATTAGGCTTCTCATATGATGTTCCTGAAGAACTTAGTTAAAGCTTTGAAACAAATGATGAGGAAATTCCTATGTTCAGGTCACACTACAAGAAGATCAATAGCAAAAGTTATTTACCTAAAGAGGAAGGAGGTTTAGGCATCAACTCTATCAAATCTACAAAGTATCACTAATCAAGCAAATTTGGAGAATTCTAATGGGCAAACAAGCTTTTTAGGTAAGATGGATTCATGTTCACTACATAAAGCATATAAACTTCTAGAATATGAAACCCCATAGTACATCTTGGACTACGTTACACACTTTTAGGTTGAGGAAGCTAGTTAGGCTGGAAATTTAAGTACAAGATTAGTAATAGATCTAACACTAACTTTTGGAATGATAACTATTCCTCTCTATTATATTAATGGATTCAATCCTCCATAATGAAGCTCTAGATAACAACCAATTCAACATCACTGGTAAAGACTAGTCAGAGATACATGTTATTTCCAATGTTGGCAATTAGCTTAGACCTCAGCAGGCCCTACTTGAGATGACCATACTTTGGTTAGGCTCAAGTTTTTTATTAAAATTTTCAAGTTTTAAACTAGGTTCATGCTCGAGCTTAGTGGCTTGCCCTAATCGGAAGGCTGACTATTTTTTAATTGAAATGAAGTTGTTTTATTATTATACATTTTAAAAATTAAATATTTTATATAAATTTTTATTCTTGTCTGACTCAATCAAGCTTTGGGTCGCTCGAAGTTTGATCAAGCTCATGTTTGAGCTACAATTCTCGAGCCCAATTAGGCCTCGGACAAAGTTTGAGCCCGACTCAGCTTAATGCCACTTCTATTTATTTCCTCCACTCCTTTTGTTAATTTTAGCAATGAAGAGTCTATTTATTACTAAGCCACCCTCAGGCTCCTTTACCAATCAATCTTGCATACATCTTTTAAGAAACTCAACTCTTAAAGTGAATTGGTACAAATTAGTATAGATTGGTCAGGACAATCCTAGATCTTCATTTTTTTCTTTAGCTTACCTATGGATAAAGACTCTGTACTCTTGACAGAATTAAAGGTAACCACATCATTCCAAAATGTTATGCATTGTGTAACTATAAGTTTAACTCTATCAACCATCTTTTCTTTCAATGTAACTTCACATGTTGTATTTGGAAAGAAATTTTTAGGAATAGTAATACATACTTAGCACTTTATGATTGGTCAAGAATAACTAATTGGCAACTTCAAATAAATAATATAGGTAAAGGAGATTCACTTACTCTCAAAATTGCAATCAACATCCTTGTATATGTTGTATGAAGAGAAAGGAAATTGAAAAGTTTTTTAACACAAGGCCTTACAACAACAACAACTATTATTTGAATTGAAGAACCTAATAAGGGAGCAATTGACTATCCACAAGATTGCATCAAATACATTAAACCCTTAGCTATCAACTGGAGAATTCAATGAACTCCCACAAAATATGATACACTGATGAATCTCTATACAATGACACTCAGGGGTATGGATTGTAATAAAAGAGTTTGAAATAGAAGAGTTTCTAGTGTTAAAAAACCCGAAGCTTAGCAACCTTAACTCCCTAGGTCCATTGGTACTTTAAATTTAATTGTCAATTATATTAAACTTTGCTTCTTAGTCTTGCTTGAGCTTTACCTCCTCATTTGTATCTCCTTTAAGAGTTCTTATTCATTTAATTCAATAAAACTTTTTGAATTCTAGAAATAGTTCATTTTTATACTTTACGAAACCAATCCAATAAATAGTACAAAAAATTGATTTCCATTTAATAAGGCCTTACACATAGATCCATATACATTAATGTTGCTCCAATCTCTCTTTAGCTCTCCAAAAAGCATTTCTAAAAGAAAATCTTTTTTGATTTCCAAACTAGCATGCTTAACATATTGCATTAGTTTCTATCACCTAATGAAGCCTTACACAATATCATTGTCATTCTTTTTTTCAGTACACCAAGACTAATATGCCATAATCTTTTTGAAAAGCATACCCTAATCTATTATGTAATAGCATAGTCTCATTTATAAAAGTATAAAATTATCCTCTTTAGCACACTTAGTTTTAACATTTCAATTAACAGAAAAGAATATGCTCTTCATGAAAACTCTTATCAATTTAGCTCTTTTAGTGAATTATCATTTATTTACCTTTAGCAAAGTTCACATCGTATTCCTTTTTAAATCAATTGAACAATAATAAATAGATTTTGATGAAGGCCAAGCATTAAAATGTGAAATGTGAATAACATCAAATCCTTTTCTTTCAATTCTATAAAAGCAGCATTGTCTATTTTGACATTTTTTGGGAGCTATTGTTAAGGATTTTGAAAAGTGACTCATCAGATTCCACATATCATGTACACCTAGAATCCATAAGTTAAGAATACTTACTAGTGTAAGTATACAAGACAATAATAGTGAGGAGAGTTCTTTTAGCTTCTTATTCTTAAGTTTCCTTAGCTTTTTATTCCTTTGTCTCTGCTATCTTTTGATATATTTTTTAATCTATTTTCATTTTCTTTTACACACATTTTTAATATGCCTCATCTAGTTATAAGTGCTACACTTCATAGTGGGTCTAAACTAACAATAGTTAGGAGTCTGATTTCTCCTATTATAATAAGGATAAGGGATAAGATTACCCTATAGCATACTAACCTCCTTCCTTTCTCTATTTATTTTTCTTTTTAGTCTTCTTTTTTC
>JANZLH020000139.1:3575995-3591630 GCA_026770325.2 Erythroxylum fimbriatum
GAATCTCGGTACCTTATGACTAGATATATAATGCTCATTAAAACCAAACTCTTTTATTTTATTAATAATAAATATTTCCATTACAAAACTGTAACTGAAGAAGATTAAGGTACATGTAAATACACTTGCTTTCCAAGACACTATATTTATATAACTCCAACATGCTACACTTCATAGTGGGTCTAAACTAACAATAGTTAGGAGTCTGATTTCTGCTATTATAATAAGGATAAGGGACAAGTTTACCCTATAGCATACTAACCTCCTTCCTTTCTCCATTTATTTTTCTTTTTAGTCTTCTTTTTTTCTTCTCTCTAGCTTTTAATAGTTTGATTAGGTTTACCATTAGCCTTGAAGGCTCCTTTAACTTGACCATCGTGCCTTGACATTCTCCTTTACTTTAAAGCTTGAAGAGAGTTTACAAGTTCCATCAAGTTGATTGCATCTTCTCTTTGGACTCCTCCAAAATTGAAATCATAGTCTCAAACCTCTCAAGAATACTGATAAAGATCATGCTAACTTTTCTTTTATCTTTGAAAACTTCCCTAAACAACCTAAGTTGATTTATAACTTTCATAAGTATGTGTCTACACTCTTTTATAGTTTTATGTGTCTACACTCTTTTATAGTTTTAGACTCCCATTCTTCAACAGTTTAAATTCCCTCCATAAATTAAGAATTTGAAATTTCTTTGTTCTTTTAGATCTTTGAAACTCCTTTTTGATCTTTTCTCAAACTTCTTTTTCAATCTCACAAGCTATAATTCTAACAAAGATTGCCTTTGAAGTGAAGGATATATACCAACCAATGCCTTATACTTCTTCACATTTTCTTAACTTTTCTTTAGTTGATTTATTTTTAGACTCTATGGAAGTTGAGATTGGAAGGTTGTGAAGGAACAAAATATCCTACCTTAATGAGCAATTTAGGTCTCCCTATATTTCTTAAACTTCCCTTGGTCTTCTACTGAAGCTATATATAAGGCAAAAACTCATTTTTTAGTAGCCTCTTTCTTAACCACATCCCAAAGATCAATTGCCTCAAATAAGCCTTAATTTTTACTGTCCAAACATCTTAGTTATTCTTATTGAACAACTAGGATATCGATGTAAAGAAGCTTATTAAAACCATCATAGCAATACAAGTTTGAAATCATTTGGTTTTCTTTAAAGAAGAAAGTATATTCACTCACACTATTGCTTAAGATCCTTAAGACTCTAACACCATATCGAAATTCTCAAGTTATATGATGTTTAACTCTCTACATTCACTGTATATGCAAAAACAAGGCTGAATAATAAAAAGAGAATACTTCTTTCTTTTTTATTCCATACAAATGTTTAAATATATAAGATGAAATATATTATAAGTTAAATGACATGCCATGATTGAAAAATCTCAAAAATCATGAATGCAAGAAATAAAAACTTAACAAACATCATAGTTAAGCTAAACTTGTCATAATAGTATAAACGCTATAACTAACTTCACAAAAGAGATGTATTCGCATAATCATCTTGTTAGTATTAAAATAATTATCTAATAAGAAGATTTCTTCATCACAAAAATCATCAAAAGATCAAAATATCATTGTCAAGGTTCATCAGCTTAAACACAACTTGGCATATGGTTGTGTTTCAAGACATATTCCTCACTAGATATTTGATGTAAAAAGCACAGTGTCATGTTATGAAGTAGATACAAATGCAATACACAATCTAGGATAAAAGCATATATTAAGTCATGTTCTTGTCTAAAAGCATAAGTTAAGCTCATAGTTTAGACACAATTACGCAGGATAGGATGAGGACATTTCTAGGATTGCATTCTTCTTCACGCTATGTTTGGTTGGAGGCTTATTAATGGAATGGAATGTAATGTAATATTATTCCATCACTTGGGAGGAGGGTTTATAATGGAATGGAATGTGATGAGATGAGGGTTTCATATTACTTCTCATTCCATCCTAAACAGTAAACATGAAAAACCTTCAATTTATGAGGTTTAGGGTAAAATGTAAAATGATAAATATTTTTACACTATATTACATTATAAACCCTTCATCCAAACAACATTTCACTACATTACATTATGAACCCTTCCATCTCTCCCAAACAATAATTTTCTAATATTAAATCCATTTCATTCCATTATAAACTATTTGATTCCATTCTATTAAAAACATTATATCCAACCAAACATAGCCTTAGACTTGTCAAAAATAACATTGTATTGGACTTAAAAGATGACATTTATGTATAATAGAAATGCATCATCTTCAATAGTAGGGAAGTTGTTTTGTGAAGTGGCATATGTTATTTTTGTTTTTCATGTGTACGTACAAATTAACTAAGAATAACTTTGTCTAGAGAGAAATTAAGGGCGATTTGTAAATAAGAGGCCTGATTAATTTCTCTCAAATTGACCTCCAACTAAAGTTTAGATGTTCATTTCAATCGCTGGCCATCTCTTAATTTATGATTATTTTTTTTAACCTTAGATTGCATCAAAAACTCATACCGAATCCATATTAAGATAGGCATGATCAACCTGGCATATAGCTTCTTCAATCATGTTGCATGCAAAGAGCAAACTCAACGAAGAAACTTGAATCGGAAACGATAATTTAAGATTTTCCTTGGAGTTGGTAGGCTTCGAGTTCTTTGAGATTGTTTTATTGAATCTGAATCTAATATTGTTGTACCAAAAGTCCTCAAAGAGTTTCTTTCACTTTCTTTCATAAACCTCCTAACAGCACAGCTCATGTACATTTAAGTGATTACATAGGTTAGCTTCTATATACACAAGACTATAGTATGTGGAAATCACTTAATACCTCTCATAATTTTATAGGATATCCGTATTGTGGCTGGTTGTCTACCAAGCTCAAAAACCTCATAGGTCCCAGCGACACACAAATTTTGGCGAATCGTAAAGGTTTTGAAATGTGAATGATCAGCTCAACATTGTCAGGCTCGGAGCCAAAAAGTCATTTCTTTTTTTTTTTTTCCCTACGGATGGAACTATTTTGCAATCATCAGTCACTTCCCTCCCAAGTCACGCTTGATGAGACTTTTTTCTAGCTCCATTTATTATCATTAAAGCTAACTCACTTATTTCCCAAGACATCTTTAAGCCTCACCCTCACGATGAGGTATCACATGTACTCATGAGGCTTATTGTTTAAGGATATATTTAAGAAAGTAAGACCTCCGCAAAGTAAATCAATTGCTAAGGCAATCTCTTTGGTTTAGTAGTTTTAGATACTTGTTAGACTCCATATATAGCTTAAAGTTTCGGACCACTTCGTAATCTAGATATCAAAACCATGCAGAAAAGAAGCATTGTTCTGTCATCCACTGCAAGACAAACATCGAAATATAGCTAGGATAGAATTGAATAATGATTTATGAATCTCTTATGCAAAAAAATAAATAAAATCAATAAGATGATAAGAAAAGGTAGGAAATTCCTCCTGCTTAACCTCATTTATCGCAGAGGTGTACCATCAGGATGGTGATTTACAACTGGTAACTTCTACTTTCTCTTCCCATAGCTGTTGTCAACTTCGTTTAAAGCCATCCATTCCCAAAACATAACTAAATCAAAGCATTGTCACGCCAACATATAAAAATGGAACAAAGACAAAGTTTCTTGCTTCACTTCTACACTATGAAGGTTCATGTTGTAGAGCTTTGCAATGGAAAGAGCAAACCCCATAGCATCCAAGCAAGCCTACTCCTCCTTACCCTGATCCTAATTTTTCTTACCATAATCCCTCTTTATCTGTTGAACCATTCACAGTCACCCGAACCAAAGCCATCTCCTAAGATAGGCATCAGTGGTTTGAGAAGCTTAGGGAAGGTGAAGGAATGTGATGTGTTCAGTGGACGGTGGATTCCCTACTCTAAAGGGCCTTACTACACCAATGAAACCTGCCGTCTGATCATTGACCAACAGAACTGCATGAAATTTGGAAGACCTGATACAGAGTTCATGAAATGGAGGTGGAGACCAGAAGAATGTGAGCTGCCTTTCTTCAATGCAATGGAGTTCTTGGAACTTGTTAGAGGGAAGTTTATGGCCTTTGTTGGAGATTCGGTGGGAAGAAACCAAATGCAATCACTACTTTGTCTCTTAGGCAGTGTGAGTTCTAAATTGTGCATACAGTTAATCAGCAGGAAAATAAAACATTTTACTGTTCTCATTCCTATATTTCTTTTGCGTGTTTTAGGTGGCCTATCCTGAGGACATATCTCAAAAATATACATCAGACACAACATATTTCAAACGCTGGTTCTACTCTCAGTACAAGTTCACTCTGGCAACTTTATGGTCTCCTTTCTTAGTCAGAGCACAAGACGCAGACGCCAATGGGCATTCCCTCAACAGCCTCATGAGCCTTCACTTAGACAAAGTTGATGAGGCGTGGGCAAGTCAGATAGAAAACTTCGACTATGTGATCATCTCAGCAGGACAATGGTTCTTCCGGCCTCTGATGTACTACATTAATGACCAGATTGTTGGTTGCCACAACTGCAACCAAGAAGATATTACTAGTGTCACCAAGTACTATGGATATAGAATGGCCTTTAGAACTGCCTTCAAGACTCTTCAGAAACTAAAATACTATAAGGGCATCACAATTTTAAGGACATTTTCTCCTTCTCACTTCGAAAATGGTGCATGGAACGAAGGAGGAAGTTGCGAGAGGACAAGGCCATTTACAAACCAAGAGAAGAAGTTAGATGGATACACCTTGGAGTTCTACTTGACACAGGTTGAGGAACTAAGGAAAGCAGAGAGAGAAGGAAGAAAGAAGGGGCTAAAATTGAGGCTGCTTGCTACTACTGAAGCAATGCTGCTGAGGCCAGATGGGCATCCAAATCGATATGGACACTCTCTGTCCCTGAATACCACCATACCCGACTGTGTCCACTGGTGTTTGCCAGGTCCAGTTGACACTTGGAATGAGTTATTGCTCCATATGTTGAAGAGAGAAGCTTGGAGACTTTCTGTAAGGAGGAACTAAGCAAAAGGTTTAGTAAGAGTTGGGATTCAATGTCATTTATTATCATCTGTTCCTATTATAATAAATTATCATTCACAAAGTACGGGCGTACTATTTATTTTCCCTTTGTAAGGTAATAATCATATTCATATACAAGTTTCAAACATTAGGATTACAAAGTAATTAGTTATTAAAAAATATTTAAAAATAATATATTTTTATTATTCAAAATTTAATTGTTAATGATATCTATTACAATTTTTATTTTATAAAAATAATATTTTATTAATTATAATTTTAATGCCAATTTAATCCTTCAGTGAGTACTTGTTTCTAATTAGTTTCTATAATACATATTTTCTTAAGTGCACGAGGCCATATAAAAGATGATTATTAGGACATTATTTAATTATTAATTATGAGTTAGGTATGCTAATGACTCAAGTTGGATTTATTGTGGATCTGCTTGACCCGATCTTGGGAACATGGCGCCTGATCTCTACCCAAAACTTGAAAAAGGCTCGCACTTCATAGCCTAATTTCGAGAAAATTGTCTAAATAACATAATTTTAAATTTTGATCCAAAACAACATCATTTTGATTAAAAGGTTGGGTCATTAAGAATTTCAACCCATCTTTTCATGCCTGAATTTGATCTGAAACTTGAACAAACTTTACCAAGTCTATTGATTTTGAGACGAATCAGATCAGGTCCAAGCCCTCGACTATATCTAGTGGGAAGAGGATCATATATTTTGTAGCATCCTGAATTCACTCTAAAATTAAGTTCATTAGTTATTTTTAAAATCAATTACTAATCTTGAACTTGTTCGTTTATCAAATGATTTACTCAAAATAAGTCCAAACCTCTAAGACCTTGAAGTTCTAACATAAGAAGTTAAGATACACAAGACCTAATTATACCAAGTAGAAACTATCATTTAGTTTTGAGTGGTTGATTTGTCAAGTATATAATTTTAAAGATAAATTAAAAAAAATTAAAAAAACTTACTCAATCTTACAATTTATTAGTGTAAATTGCATTGTGTTTTAGGGCATAGTTTGATACGCGTTTATCCATTAATCCAATCATTTAGTATATGTTTAGGTTAGAATTGTGTTAGTTTGTTAATTATTTTTGTTTTAAGTGTTTTATAGATTAGTACAAGCTTTTGACCTTAAATATTATATTTTTGAAGTACCTTGTTGTGTTTGTTAGTGTTTCAGGTCAATATCGAAGAACGAAGGAGTTTTGGAAGACATTCAGGCCGAAACAACGGCCTACTTTCATGGCCTATCAGGCCACAATCGTGGCCTGCATCAAACAGACATGCAGACACTCAAGAATGTCAAGTTTCGAGGGATTTTTTGGACCTTTCGAATCCCGAAAAAACTCTAAGGTTGCTCAGAACACAAGAGGATATTTAAAGAACAAGAAAAAGATAGAGGAGAATTTTTTGCATCAACCACCTTTAGAAACCTAGAGAGAAATCATCGAGAGACAGAGGATGAGAAGAAGGAAGAGAGAAGAGGAGAAGAAACTGACTCAAAGTACTTCCCAAATCAGGAGTTTCCCGATGTTACTGCCTCCCATGATTCATTTAAATTGCATTTCTTATTTAATTTCACTTTTATTATTGTATAGAATTGGATTAAATAGTTGATGATAGGATCTAAAATGTTGAGAATGTTCTAAACTCACCTTCGGAATTTTATTCTTGAATTAATGAAAATCTTATTGTTTATGTGTTTATTGGATTTGTTGTGGTTTGATTTTGCGATTGTATAATTCGATAATAAACTGAGAGGGTGAATCGAATGAAAAACGATTAAATTGGACTAACGAGAGTTAAGTGATTTAATATAACAAGAATTAAATTAAATCGAGAAATTGTGCAGAAAGAGATCTTGCATGGGTTTTCAATAGTTTATTAGAGAATTTCAGAACTAATTAGGGTTTTGGATAGATTGTGTGTGAATTGAAAGATTGCAACCTCCATAATCTGATTAGGATTTATGATATAGGGTTAATGATTATAACTCGAGAGAGAGTAATCAACCCTAGGATAGTCCAGAACCAACAATCTGATAATTCATAATCAGTTAGATTACCAATAAGGATAGGTAAAATTCCCTTCTCTCAATTCATGATTTCTTTCGGTTGATTTATAGGTGTGTTGCAATTGTTTAGTAATTAGTATTTCATATTTGATTCTTAATTTGGTTGTTTGAATTAAGTTCTCGTATTAGTATCGTGTAATTTGAGTTTATGTTATTGTTTCTGTCTTTAGATTTTAGGATTAGATTAACTCCCTTCTCGTGGGATTGACACATTTGGTACTACACTAATAAACCGTGCACTTACTGATTATCGAGGTTTAATAATTAAAACTTACACACAGCCAAACACCTAATCAAGTTTTTGGTGTCGTTGCTGGGGAGGCGATTAGTTTAATTCTGGTAGTCTAAGGCTTTTTCACCTTTTTTAAAAAAGAGAGAGAAGATGGGCATAAAGTAGACGACATATCAACTTGGATATCACCATACAACAATGGAGAATCTCAAGAGTTGAACGCCACAAAGAGAAAGAAAGAACGATTATGAAAGATATAAATTATAGGGAGCAAAGGACTCTTGCGGATTTCAATGAGACCCAATTTAGTTGGGGAAATCGTCATCCTTATTTGAGCAAGTACACTTCGGGGTGGCAGAACCACCTAGATTTCTATTGGTCTAACAATAAAAGGATTCCCATCAGACATCAAGACTTATTAGGATTTCAGCAAGACGAATCCAGTTCATGAGATTCCAAGTTGGACAAAATAATGGATAAGTTCACGGATATGAAAGAGACCCAGAAGAGATTGGAAGAGAAGTTTGAGCAAGTAGCAGAAGATCATGCCTCTTTTATTCACAAATTAGAGGTTCAAATGGACTAGCTTTCTAAGGAATTTTGTAAGCAAAGTGTAGAAAATTGTTTGCGCGGCATGAAAGTAAATTCAATAGAGCCATGTCAGGCTATCACACTTAGGAATGGGGTAGACCTAAAAGAACCAGCGAGAAATCAAGCCGAACTCCAGTTTATAGAAGACCAAGAAATCAAGAAAGAGGATGAAGAAAGGGATGAAAACCCCTCATATTATCCACTAGATCTTGGTATACTATGCTTGAACATCAAAAAAAAATTAGTACTATGAAGAGAACATTATCCTTCAGATTAGTAATGACCAGGTGACATTCAACATGAATGATGTATTAAAGAATCCAATTCATTCAGGCAAATTAATGTGTTCAAATCCTTAAAAGAGCAAGAAGAAGAAGAACAGATGACAACGAACATCGAGTTTGAAGAAGCTATAAAAGTCTTTGTTCGTGAAGCAAAGGAAAAAGAAGAAAAGGGAGTGACTAAGGAAGAACAAGAGCAACTCACCCTTTTACTAAACAAACTGCTAGACTTAATAGAAGATTCGGGGAGTTTTGTTATTCCTTATTTTATTAACAGTTTGTTAGTAAAAAGGACATTACTGAAATTGATTGGTTTTCTCAACTTTATCAATATTGTCCTTCTAATCATTTTGAAATTTGTAGCTTACTTATAGGTTACAAAATTGATGTTGAACGAGAAGGGTGGAAGCAAGTTACTCATAATTGATCTGGGTTGAGCTTCCAAGGATGCAAGGTCAAGCTAATGACCATAAATTAGCACGTTTAGTAGTTAGATTTAAATTGTCGTGTAGTTAGGTTTGTTTTAAATTCTAAAATAAGTTTTGAATGATTTGGAATGGTCTAGGTTGTTAATTCTTTTATTCTCTTGAATCACTTATAAGATAAAATAAGTTTTGAATGATTTGGAATGGTCTAGGTTGTTAATTCTTTTATTCTCTTGAATCACTTATAAGATAAGAAAACACTCTCGATGTGTAGCAAATTTGGTCTCAATACTATCGCCATCACCACCTCTATCACCATAAACGGTTTCGTGTTCTAACCCTTTTCTTTTCATTTTGTTAGTATTTTCTTCTTAATTTTTTCATATATTGTGTTTTATTTCCCCCCTGGTGTGTTTGTGTACCCTTCTCACATTGAAGACAATGTGTTGTTCAAGTGTTAGGAGGGTTGTGAGTTTTTACCTTGAGTGAGAATTTTGTGTATTGTATGATAGTTTATTTAGGTTGCATGATGTGAATTGTGTGAATGCGTCAATGGCTAGGACTTAACGAAACAGATTTAGCCTTAAACATAGTCTTTTAGGTTATGAAGATTTATTAGCTTGTGAAATTAGTTACCTAAGTTACTTTAGGCTAAATATGTTGGTTAATTAGGATACGATTTTTGTCCATTCACCCTAGGAATTTGCCATACTCATTTATAATTTTAAGCCAATCAATTAAGTGGCATTATTAGTACATTTTCATGAGAATGATTAGCTAAAGCAATAAGGTAGGCAAAATTTTGTGTTTAAAAACAAGTTGTATAATTTTAACTAAAATAACTATTCCGCTAGCCCTCAGGTTATGAATAAAGTCAGTAGCCAGTTGAAAATGTGATGTAGCTGAGTAACGGGATCGGCACGCATCACAAATGTGTACCTTTTTGTAAAAAGGCTATAATGACACTTCAACCAAGCAGCTTAATAACAATATGACTTAGTTGAGCAACCGGATTGACATTCATCACAAATGTTTGCTTCCGTATAAAAAGACTAGGTTCATGTCCTTAAAAAAATCAACAAAAAGAATGTTTTCAAATTAAAAAAAAATACTACCAAACTTGTTAGTAGCTTGATTTTTAATGAAAACCTACTGAGGAATAGCTACATTTTTTTTGACTAAATGATTATTATTATGTGTGTGCAAGTTAGAGATTAATAGACTCAACAATAAAATGTTGATTAGTTTGTACATTTAGTCCTAGGTTTTTAGATGCGCGAATTTCGCTTGCTAATAAGTTAGAACGACTTGAAGGATTGTGTTTATAGTTAAATTTGTTTCGCTAAGTTGAAGTCATTGTCTCATTATGGCATTGTTAAGTCAATTAAATGCATATATTTTGGACTTAATTTTGATTAATTTGTGAAATTGGTATCCAAAAATTGATAGAATTGTTTGTTAAATGTTCACAAATGATTTTTAATACCGTAAAGACGAAAATGGATAAAAAAGAGGAAAAAGATGGAAAGAAATCAGAAATTTCCCAATCTGGACGAAATTCAAAGATTAGGCGTAGGCACGCCTAAGGACAGAATTTTAAATCTGCAGATTTTCCAGAATTTGTTCCCAATTGAAACACAATCGCCCAAGATCTGCTGGACTTCTTTTCAAGATGTCTTCTACCGAAATTGAAACACCACCTAATCTGGACGAAATCAATTGAAGATAGTAGAGAGATTTAATTCAAAGAGGGAGCTTTTTGGGTGATTGCCGTATATGAAGGGGTTTTAGGGTTAGGAAAGGAGGATGTATTCTCTTCTTTTTGGGGGCGGCCGCACCTGCTGTTTTTCTTTGTTTTCTGTCAAAATTTAAGCAGTCTTTTCGTAGGTTCCTAGTTGGTGGCTGCGGCATCTTCCTACTTTGGTAACTTTTCCGATTTACAAATTCTACATCCTTCAAGTAGTCGTCGCATAGGTTTAGGGGCCTTTAGCTGATTCAATTTTCTAGTTTTCTTGTCTTTAAATTTCTGCACAATTTCACTTGCCATTATCGTTACTTTCATTAAAAGACAAGTCTTGAAGACAACTCCTTTTGCTAGTTTCTTTGATTTCAATTCAAGTATGATTAACTAATTCTCTTATCTTGATTAAGGGATCCATGTTACATGTTATTGTGATGAGATTTTTTGGATATTTTTCATGTTGTTAATGAGCATTGGATAATTTCAGATCTATCTTTTTAATTAAATTCGTTAGTTTATAGGTGCGCAACTAGGGATTAATTGATTCAATCGCTAGGTTAACAAAATCTGACGTTCAATTTTAGAAACCATAAGTAGCAATTAGGATTAACCCCTCTACGTTAGAGTCGGAAAATTCTAAGAAATTATCTACTTGATTGATTTTATGTCGTACATGTTTATCACTTGTCATTGATTCTTGATTCTTAATGCTATTATTCAATTTAATCTCTGATCGTATCTAGATTATTGTTTAATAAGATTGTTAGGATATATGTTTCTAGTCAATATACTTAAGAGAAAATTCCCTCAATGAATGTTCATTAATAATTACAATTTTATGTCGAGGATTCATAATAGCATGGTAACATCGATGACCGAAACCAAGGTATTTTTTCTATTGACTTTTCAGACTTAATTATTATTTTAATTTGCGATTTTCCTTTTTGATTTTCATTATCATTGTCGTGAGTAACAAAAACCCCCCTTTTTATTATTTTCGTTATTTGTGTCGTAATTTCCATAATCATAAAATTCCTCGTGGGAACGATATCCGCTTACCGCTACTGCATTAATTTGTTTTAACGGAAGTGAATTCTTTTATATTTGGTTGCAGGTGATAGCATCACCACCCACATAATGGTTTTGCGTAGCCGTGAACTTAGGGGATTCCATGAAGGAGCTCCATGCCACTAGCAGACAGGCGGGAGAAGCCTTTTGTCAAAGTGCACTTGACCTAACTTAGGGGACTACCACAAACCCACATAATCATGCATTTCATAACTAGTAAATGTGTTTCCCAAATTGGCACTTTTTCGAAACTTGATTTCATAACCATAATATCGATTCAAATTCATTTCCATTTTTCATTTCATAAATCAATCGCACAATTCATATACCAAGCATGTAGCACTTTCTCAAAGCATTCGAAGAACAATAAATGCAACATTTATTATGCAATTTAAATCATTAAACTTCATTGATTCAACGAAAACATTAGTGGCATATTAACTCTATTATAAACATGTACCCACCTTGATTTCCTTGCTTAATGCTTGCTTAAGATGCCTCTCCTCTTGTTCCCCTTGCCTTTCTTGATTTTCTTCAACAATGGCAAAACCCCATTCAATAGGAATCCAATTGAAATTCCCACAATGCAAAATCACTAAAATTGATTCTAGAATACTTAAACCCATGCATTTTCTACATTCCATAAACTAAAATCCTTTCAAAAATCCAAAAGATTCGAAATGACCTTACCTTAATTCTTCACCAATGAAGAGTTTCTTAGCTCTAATGAAAGCTTTTCTCTTCCTCTACCTTTTTCTCTTCTTAAACAACTCCAAAATCTCTCTTAAAGACTAAGAAAAATCAAAACCTAGCTTAACTCTCTTCTTTTCTCTCAAACACCGAAATCTCTTTCTCTTTCTTTCTTATTTTCGTATTTCTCTTCTTCTCTCTCTCAATTCACGCTTTTCCCTTCTTAAAATGCAAGACTACATTTTTCTTCCATTTCTACCCTTAATGAGTGCAAAAAGTCCATTTTTCCCTTCCTTATATGCCTTGTATCTTTTATCCTAAAGTGATCTCCCAAAAATTCCTTTCATGCAATCTTACTACCTTAACACTTTAATTCCATTAACTCATGCAATAAATCCTACTAACCTTGACATAATAATTAATTACAAAAATGATTAATCCAATAAACCTCATAATTAACTTAAATCGTGCTTAAAAATAAAAAAATTTCGGGGGCCAACATCTACCACCTCATTTCTCATGCCGTGCTAATATGTCATTAAAATTGCCGATACAAACCCAAGGCAAGCTACTACAATCTGCTAAATTACGGAGAAGATTCCATGACTCTATGTGACGATTCCGATCAGGATTCCCATAAAAACCTGTGATTGGCCAATTACCAACATCTTCAACTAGTACTTCCATATCCATACACCGCACAGATAAATTCAACATAGAAATAGAAGAAACAACACGCCAAATTAAAGCAAGGCCGCCACTATGGAAAATACAATCTACAGCAACAAAATCATCATACGCCAAAAGTGTCTTTGTTTCTTAAATTTTATTTGACAATGACAAAGTTTCAATTAAAAAAATAAACATTGGTCTTTTTTGTTGGACAATAAACTGAAGATTTTGAATTGAGCGTGGATTGCCCAGTCCTCGACAATTCCAGCTCAAGCAACTCATCGATATCAGCGAGTCTGGGTACCAGACGTCACCATTGTTGACTTTGGATCAATGGACATGCTTTCAGAATTAGCAAAATCCTAAGCCTTCTTTGAATGATCCAAGCCCATTCTCTTTCTTTTCGGGTCAACCACATTAATAGTTTCCACATCAGCACCTTGACTTCCTGAAGGTGTATCAATTTGTTATCGTAAAATATTCACAAATTCCACACCTACCAAAATAGTAGGGATAACCAGATTTTGTACAGAATTAGGTGCAGCCAATCTGCCCGAAGATTCTGCATTACCTTTCAAATTCAAACCCCCATCTCCCCCAGCTGGATGGACCAAGCGTAGCCATTTGGAGCCAAACGTTGGCTGTGATCGACGTGTTAGGGCATAAATACTCAGTGAGTATTTTTGAACTGCCGTTCCCAGAGGAAAATTAACAAGTCGAGGACAGAATTTTTGTGTATGTCCCATAAAACCACATATCAAGCAGAACATTGGTAATCTCTCATAAACAAAGGTCACATTACACCATTCGCCACCTTCTTTTTTCAGCCGCATTGTTTCCTTGATCGATTAACGAACATCGAGATGCACTCACACCCTCAAATAAGAGTTCCACAAATCATTAAATTTTTCAGGATCAACATGCAAATACTTCCCCATAGCCTTACCAACATCAGATGCTACCCTCTCCGATCAGAATCCTGAACGAAGACCATAGATTTGAACCCAAACTGGAACAAAGAATAAAGGGACCTCTAAAGGGTTTTGCGTAGCCCCAAGCATATCCAGAATGAGCAGTTGATTGTCAAAAGACCATCCTCTGATACAGCATTAGCCACATCCACAAAGCTCCTATCGTCATCCATGGGAAAAAAAGATGGAGGATTGAAATTGAAATATTAGGGTTTAACTCCTCATAGAAGAGACAAAAACGAGAGAACAAAAGACCACTATTTCCACTCAGTCCTCTTAAGCGACAGAGTATCTTTGGGGCCCATATAAGAATTCTATTCCTAATCTCATTCCTTCTTTCCATTCTCGTTCCCATTTTTTGTATCGAATCCTTTATTACTAGTTACCAAACGAGGCATTAGGGTAAAAGATATGAGACTCCTTTATGGTTTAAGTATTTTTAAAAAAAAGACCCAAACCAATAATTTAAGATAACTACAATAAATTATTAATTTATGTTAGATTTAATTAGTTCAAATTAGATTTAAGAGTTGTCTTAATTGATCTATATGTGTTGTGTAGATTATATGTTTTTTAACCATTTTTTTAATAAAAATCTAAGAAAATAAGTTCTCTAAAAAATTAAAATTCATAATTTTCGATAATTTTAAAGATTGAAATGTTTTTTAAAAATTAATTAAATAATAAGAGAATCTCACATCTTTTACATTTAAGAAATATTCCCATATTGATAAATAAGATAATATATTTATTTTAATTCCAACAATGAAATTCTAACGAATATAATAAGTTTAAAAAGACACCTTACTGCTAATATTAACTATATCTTGATGGTTTGGACTTGTTAATGTACAATTCTCATCCCTTCTAGTTTTGTACTTATTGAACAATTAAGCTTATTTTATGCCTCTCAACTCAAGTGAACAAGATAATATGGTGATAGGCAATTAACTAGATGAAGAAACATGTAGCTAGTCAGGGTCTCCTAGAAGAAGACATGATGAACACCTTCCTACAAGGGGATCAAAACTTGTCACAACAAGAAAATTGTGTAATAGCGACGGAGATATACCGACAGAATAGTATTCGTATGTGTATTGCGACAGAAATTACTATTCCGTCGGAATGTAACATGAAAATTGTGACGGACAAGAAATCCGTTGCAAAATTTGGAGGGAAATATTCGCAAGAAATGTTAGTGACAGAAATATACCGATGCATAGAATTCCGTTTGTAAATAGGGACGGAATATATTTTTGGTCAGTGAAGTTGTCGGATTGAAGACATCCCAGGTGGCTGGCCCTCGCGAGGGCGACGCGTCGTGAGGCTGAGTGCGTTTTTCTCCGACGGAAAAAATCCGACGGTAATTTCTAAAAAGTCGTCGTGAAATTACATTCAGAAGCTTAATGTTACGACAGTATTTTTATTATAATGACGAATTTGTTCTGTCGCCAAAAATAATTAAAATTGGCGTCCTCCCTCCCCTTTTCTCTCTTCACGCCCGACTCTCCTCTTTTCTTTCTCTCCTCTCCTCCGGCGATTTTCCTCCTCCGTTGGCCTCTAACCAACTGCTGCGTCTCCGGCGACCCTTCCTCCCCCTCTTCTCCGGTGACAACAAGCCCCCGTCGTCTCTCCTCTGCTGCTACCGAAGGTAAGCCGTGGGTGATGAATTTTTTTCATGTTGTTTGGACTGATTTAATGACTTTTGTTTGTTTATTTAGGTTTGATTGGTCTTGTGTGAGTGTTTTGCATGTAAATAATGGAAAGATTTAAACGATTTGTGTGTAGATAGGGTTGAGATGGTTTTGCCCTCAAGGTGTTCGATGGAATGC
>JANZLH020000139.1:3601116-3613503 GCA_026770325.2 Erythroxylum fimbriatum
TGCCTTTAGGGCACTACTCTAACAAACTCACAATACGTAAATAAGTCGACTTATCTCACTAGACAAGTCGCCTTATGGGTATCGTGACAAGATAAGTCGCCTTGTGTCACAGACAAGTCGACTTATACTAACACACCTTTGGTACTACGCTAAAAAACTGTGTGCTTGTGGATTATCGATGGTTAATAATTAAAACTTATACACACCCAAATACCCGATCAACAATACTAGTCAAAACTACCAAAAATCATAACAAAATGCTCAAACTTTCATATTTTGCAAAAATAATCTATCATTATTGTCATAATTAACGACAATAATGTGGTATCCACATGTAGCAGACGCATGGTCAATAAAGGATATGTCAAATTTAATCTTAAAAAATAAAAAACACAAAATGTTCTCTTCTCTTCTAACCCTAAAGTTTGCCTTTCACAAGAGTGATCGTAAAACAAAAAGTCACTAGTTAGTCATTTTCCAAATGTCTCCCAAGTGTCTCCCAATTCCAACCCTCCTCTTCTTTAACTTATGTTTCTCCTCTTCTAACCAATTAGTTAGTTGTCTTCCTTCTAACCAATGTCACCCAGTTCTCCCAATGCCTCTTATTGTCTTCCTTCTAACCAACGTCACCTAATTCTCCCAATGCCTCTTATTCTCCTAACACCACTTAATTCCCTCAATCTCATTAAGTTCTTCTAACTCTATTCAATTCTCCAACGCAAGTATTTAGTTAGGATTTTATGGGATCATTTATTTAGTTTTGAGTTTCTAGAGTTTTATAACCAATTAATCTGCCTGATTTGTTTATGATTTGTAATTTATTAGCATTATCTAAATCAATATGATTTGTGCTTATGATCCAGTAGTTTTGATAAAAATTCTACTAGTTGGAATAAGTGGAACATCCGTTAAATAAATTTATCAGATCATACCATCAAAGCCTATGGTGATTAATTTTCTAAGGACATAGACTCTTTTGTTTTAATACTCAAGCAGTTGCCAATTGATAATTTAACTCAAAAAGAAAAAGGAAGCTAGTTAACATATATATGAAACTTGAATCAACATATAATCTAGGTGTTTTAATATGTTTTATATTATGTTAGAATCTTTGGTAATAAACATCATTCCATTTGGGGTTTATGCTCAGTATCAAAAAGGGTAAAGAATGTTGTCTCTCTTTTTTGTAATTTCACTACATGGGTTTATAACATAGACTTGTAGAAATATAAATAAAAATGTGAGGATTCCATAGATTAATATGTTAGTGTCACATTCTTATTTCATTTATTAAATTTTCATAATTATTGATGGGTGGAATTTAAGAAGGAGAGTAATTTGCAAAATTCATTAAGGGGCACTTTGAGTTGAATGAAGTAACATATATTGTGTGTATGTATTAAGGATAAGGAGTTTTATATGTTTTATTAGAAATTAATATTGAAATTATTTGTAATACATATGTTGATAAATTTTGAATTTCATTATAACACATGCTCTCCCTTAACAAAAGTGATCATGGTGCTTAGTGTATAATATTGATATTCTTTTTACCTACTAGAATGCTTTCTAGTTTTTTTTACTCCCTTTAGTAAATTTGGATAATGAATCATTAAGAACAATGTTTACTTTTCATGTCTTATTACATCTAATGTATGATTGTCATCAATAGTCACATTTTTGTATGCTTTAATTCTATTCAATTCACATTTCATATTTTTATTCTCATTTATGCATGCATCCAACTATCTTTGGACTTCCTTTTGAAAGATAATTTCTTCCTTTTCTTACTTATGATTTCTAAACTTTTGACTAGTTTATCATATGCCAAATTATTATCACTATTATATGAATTAGAGTTGGATATTATCTAATCATCTTTCTTAGTTGTAAAGCATATATGAGTTATCTTTCCTTCTAAGTGATCACTTTTGGATTCACTTATGTTATCCCAAGTTGAGGCTTTAATTATTTTCTTCTTGTTTTCGTCATTATTATCCTTCTTATAACTTTGTTCATACTTCTCAATATCTATGAGTAAAGGATATTATGGCTTCATATGACTAGGTTTTGTACATTCAAATCAACTAATATTAGAGGATTTACATTTTGAATCACATTTACCTTCCTTGAAGTCCTTTGTTTAGGAGAAATTCTTTCTCTTCAAAAACTTCTTAAATTTCCTAGAGATATAGATCGTAACTTCATTATCACTTCCACTTGTAGATGCCTCTTCTTCACTTGATTCTTCCATTAAGACTTTGAATGCTAAATCCTTTTTCTTTAGAATCGTACCTTACGTACATTCTAAAAATGTTTTCACCATACTTCATTTTGAAACAATTCATACTAGTGGGTTAAAACAATCTATGTTGAATTCGTTTCTTCCTAATTCACAAAATATGAGGTGTATGACTTTACTGCTTAAAGAAACTAATACTTTATCTTTATGATCCCATTCTTCCTTTAGTTAGGTACCTTTTTGTTAATCACAACTTATATAAGTATAAAAGGGTTATTTGAAAATATTTCCCATAAGTGTAAACTTTTGTCCGTGTGTTCCAATAAAGATAACGATTTACGTCAAAGAAATGGGTTGTACTTATCCTTCTTAGTTGAATGATGGTGATAATGCTCCTAAAATATATCATTATGATCTTTGTTATAGGATTTCATTTGAAATGCTAGCCTAATAGACCTACTCTAATATCACTTGTTAGTCCATAATGGCACTCAAGAGGGGATGAAGTAGGTATTGATAAATTTTAAACAAAATATTTAGTAACTTAGTGTTTTAAAGAGCATAATTTATAAAATATGAGAATATTAATTACACACCTAAGGAATAATGTAAAAACGGGTAAGGAAAGAGAACCCTAACTAATTTATAATGGTCCAATAAATAACTCTTACCTATATCTCCTTCTAAGACTTCTTTTCAAATTTCATGATAACTCTTCTTTCAAGGAAAAGAATAAACTTTGTATAATCTTTTCTCTACAAAAGGGAACCTTTTCACAGTCTTCTTTAATGGTGAAGAGAAACCTTAATGCCATTCAGAACACCTCAAGTACATCAGACAAAACTTGAATAAAAGCTTTAAAGTATCTCACTTTATCACTTTGATAAAACTAAAGAGACTCGCTTATTTAAACATGAGATAAGGAATGCCAAAATACTTGATAAACACTTAGAAATATGTGTATAAGACACTCAAATATTTTTTTTTTTTTTGGTAAGGGACACTCAAATACTTTTAAATGCAAGAATCAACAAGAAAAAATGTATCGATAGGGTCTTAAGACCTTACTAGTCATTGGAACCAAAACTAGTGATTATAACATCTAATTTCCAGAGTAATGATCAACCACTAGGTCATATTGATCAACAAATGTATATTTATTGCATAATATTCATAGTCGTACATTGATCGATTGATGTGTCCCATAAGAGTATCGTGAACTATTTCTTAGAGATATTTTTATTAAGGATAGTAAACTAATATGTAATAGATATTTTGTAGATGGACTTATAATCGCTGACTTGTTGTATTTAATTATCTCACATATGATGACAAGGTAATAAATTAAGAGAAATATAGGTAGAAATAAAGTATATATAAATATATAAATTTTATTGCTTATGCACTTGGTATATACTTGACATATAAAAAGTGTAAAGATGTCGTTTATGGATTTAAGAAATGCTATTTATTTTTGTTTTGGCAATTTAGCAAAAGTCTCAATTCTTTTGAAGAAAGGTAAGACAATATTAATTTTTTTTATTGTTATTATATAGGATAAATTAATTGTATATTATTTATATGGTTACCATAAACTTTAATTTTTTTTTAGACTCCTTATATTGATTTCCCCTGTTGTGATGACAAGATGAAACTACGCATATCAAATATTAAGCCTAATATTGGTAAATATTTTTGTCAATGCATTCATACAAAAGTGAGTATTTCGATTATTGTTAATAGAAATATCTCATCATGCTCTTAGGATACGGTGCAAAAGGATTCTCCATTCTTAGATTTGGAAACAAGCCTGCCTTATTGGATGATCATCATACTACTAGGTTTAGTCCCTTCAGCGTAAATTATCTTGAGAACAGACAAAGACGCATGTACATATTAGCATGTGAAAGTGAAACTCATACCCTTAAAAAACTAAATTTAAGTTCGTTCAAATTTCATGTTGCTAGCTGTGATCCAATTATTAACAGGAGCTACGTGCATCACTTTCACTGGTCAATGCATTCATGACTATTCAAACTCAATGCGTATCTACACTTAGTAGTTTATGAGTTCTTCCAATTGAATTTTTATATTTCATGCAATTTCTCATATTAAAAAAAAAAACACTTCTTCCCTTTATCTTGTAGCTTTAATTGTACAAAAAAATATTTATATTCATGTATAATCATGGATATTTATTTTTAAAATATTTCTATTAGATTGGTTCTAACAATAATTCTATTAATTACTCTATTTTTTAAATATGTGTTTTTCTTTTTCAGTAAAAGAACAGATCGCTTATTATACATTTATCCTAGTTTATCTACTATTTCTGTCTTTTTAATTTTTTTAAATTTTAACATTTCTATTATTAGAAAAGTCAATTACTTCCTTCCATTGTTTTGGTTGAAATTTTTATTAAAATATTCATTGGCCCCGTTAATTGTATTTTAAAGTTCTCATAATACTAAAAAATGTAATTAAATGTTTTTTCAATAGTTCATTCAGATGCCAATGCAATGAAGTGAAGACAAACAAAACACGAAGTTTCCTCCTCTTCATTCCAACGCAAGAATTAGAAGCTACATGTTAATCTAACTTCGGATTTGGCAAGTCAAACATCGCACAAGATGAGAAATAATCCTATCTGCCTAGTTAAGTACTGCTTTATTGCTGACAATTGAAAGAGCAAAGTACAAGTCAGGAACCTCATGTACGAGGACTCAAATGGTATGAAATAAGAAACCCCCTTGTACATTAGAACTAGACAGATTCTACTCATAGTAGTGATGCCATTGTATTAGGCATTTCAGACTTTTTTTGAGGAATCTGGACTTTATACAAGTTCTTTTATACACAGACCTGCTATAATCTGGATGCAACATGGCGATGAAGCTAAGGTGAGGATCATTGATAGAGTTTGCTCACAGAAATAGTGCAACATATGAGCCTTACAAGGCATCACTGTTCTAAAATAATTCTTAATAATTTTAAACATCATGACCCATTGCAGTCATATATTATGGCACTCTCCACATGAATTTCAAAATCATCCAAATAGCCCATCAAGTGCTTAGGATAATCATAAATTAGTATAACATTATATACAGCAACGCATTTGAATCTTCAAGCAGCTTGTTCCATATAATAGCAGTCTTACACAACAGCGGGCAATATATTTTTCTTTGCTTACAAAATCTTGAAAATAAGCTCTATACAAAAGGGATAATCCCAAGCCAAGAGTATTACTAAAAGCCTACATAATTCTTTTTCTAAAAATGATATTTCACTGTTGTTCAAAATGAAATCTTAATGAAAACCAATATGTGCAAAAATAAAATGTACAGCACAAAAGACGACCTCAGTAGTATGAGCCTCAGCTGGTATTCAGTTCGACCAGCAGAAGAATAAGGAAGCTTTTCAACGGTATAATCTGAGGAAGCAAATCCCTTATTTGAGTTGCTTCTGCCAAACCGATTCCTAGCAGCATTGTTCTCTATGCTGCTGCTTTCAAGCCTCTTCCATATTCCATTCAGTCTTTCTAGTTCCATCTCTTTCAAATGGATTTCATTGACAAGATCTTCTGCTTGCGCCTAGCAACAAGAAGCCAATTTTTAGAACCCTTAAGTAAGTCAAGGTATGGATTGGTTAGAAGAGTACAAAAATACAAACTGTAACTGACCTGTTTTGCTGCTAGTTGCTCAATTAAGCTATGAAGCTGTTTATCCAATATCTTCTCTCTCTGAGCTGCACAACATACTTTATCTCAAGTTAAATTCTTCCTCATAAGTCGTACTCTAGAGTATAAATCCCTCTAACATTAGAACCAATTCATTTTTCTTTAACATTCAAGAAGATCCACCCATAGGTGAAGACCAAAGAGTATACCCAAGTTAAGAAATCAATATGCACTATTGGAAGCAAACTGAAGTCAATCTCTTTAAAAAGTTTAATAATCCCAATAACCTAGAGAAGTCTCATCTAACAGTCATTTTAGCCCCAAAGAGTGTCTTCTGGTGGAAACATAGGCAATAAGATATAAAGCCGTAAACCTTTTGAAGAACCTTGGATCATTCATGTCTTGCGGTAAAGAGAACTACTATCTTAACTTTATGAGATTTATAAAGGGAATCATTTTAATGAATCAAATTTAGCTTATTGACTGATTGAACTTGATGTTCTTAGCAGATAGTTCACTCAAAAGTAGCAATCAATCTTAGCAGATAGTTCACTCAAAAGTAGCAATCATTCTTAGCAGATCACCATACAGTAGAAGCAATCAATCTTGATGTTCTTTTTTAGCTGTTTAGTCCCCCAAACCTCACAAGTAATATACTGATGGCAGGACTTGACATGGGAACGATTATTAGCATAATTAAATCAGCAGGGAAGTTGCAAGAATTCCATATGCTTGAAAGTGTCCACAAAAAACCAGAACAGAGAAGAAATACAAATTCTACTATTTCTAAAAGAATAACTATTCCATCACATAACTGTGCAACCATCTATATGAATGTCCCTGCAAAAAAGACAAATACTAAAACAGGAAAGAGTATAATAGAATTGTATAGACAAATGACTTGCCATGTGAATCTTCATGTTTTTTCAGCTTAGAAGGATATCTGAACACCTTGCCACAACCTGCTTCTGGGCAAGCATACTCCTTCTGACTAACAGAGGGGGAGTCTGCACAATGGAGTTCTCTCACATGTCTCTTCACATTATCAGAGAATGAAAATTCGCGATTGCAACTCTCAATTGGACACCTGAAGACTTTCCCTTCATGCTGTATAAGATGGCGAGTTAAGTGGTCTTTCCTTCTATAGCTGGCATAACAGTCATCAATAGGACAAGTAAAAGGTCGCTGCAAAATCACAAGCATACAGATGTATTATTAATAAAATTCCATAGATAGCTAAAACAAAACTCAATACCAATTCAAATAAGCCTTCAAACCTCAAATTAAACCCACACGTGATTGAGGCTCGCTTGATGGAGCTTCTCAGGTGGTCACCCATCCTGATACTGGTCCACTCAAGTCCATGCTTTTAGCCTCGCGCATTTTGGAGTTCTGATATTGGGATCCAATGCTTCACATCCAATTTTTTTGTCATTAACAAAAGAATGAATTCCTGCAAAGTTACTAATTCAATAACAACCAAAAATGCTAATATTAACCTAATAATGAATGAAGCATGAATAAAACCAAATGATACTCCTTCATTCCTCTAGTTTCAAGTACTGAGAACAGCTATCAACATCTTCTGGTACACGAGCAAGAATAGAAGTACCTCAAGTGAATGACTTTGCATGTGCTGTTTCAAATAAGCAGGCTTATTGAAGAAAGCACCACACTGTTGGCATGTATTATCATTGGATTTAATTTCCTCATCAACTCTTTTCTCACACCTCCTTTCTTCTTCCTTGTGTATAGAATGTATATGAGAGGTAATAAGAGTCTTTTTGGATCTGCAAATACCACAATATTTGCAGTAATAGCGTCTTATATCTCTAAATATACTTCTTTCTCTTCCTTTATGCTCTTCCTCCATCTCTATCCGTCTAATCAATGAATGACACTTCAGTTTCAAGCTTCTGCAATTTAATTCAACAAAGACAAGAAATTGACTCAGAACATCAGAGACATTAAACTCTCTAAAGCGACGAATTTATTATCTTCATGTAAACAGAAGAAAGAAGTTGATGGCAGATTAAGTACCTAGCAAGCCTACAACATTAATCTCACAGTATATCGGAAATTCATGAAAAAATTGGAGATAAAATGGAAAACAAAGCGATGGATCCTCTAAAACTTGGAATTTCACCTCCTCCAACAGTAAACACACAGCACATCAAGAATTCGTGCCAAACATTCACGTTAAACTAGAAAACAAGAAAAAGGGTCCTCTAAATCTTGGAATTTCACCTCATAACGCTTGGAATTCGTTCTTGAACGGTGACTACTGGTATAGAAACAGAAGGAATACTAATGAAACACACAAAAAGGAATGGGGCTTTAACAGTTTCGAGCAACCAAATGATGCTTTCAGGGGGGCCAAAAAAAAAAGAACCTTACCAGTAAGGAACAGAGTATCAAATGAAGAATCAGAAGAAGAAGTCGACTACAGTCTGAAAACGCAGACAACAGCTCGTCAGAAGCAAAGACAGAAACAACCCAGTTCCAGAAAGAGCCAGATATGTCGTATCGAAACAACAGATGGTGTTGATTTTGGGTGTCTTGTGAGATCACACACGAAGACGGCAAAACAGAGTGACCAAAGGCAGAAGCAGAGCCAGCCGCCTTTTCTTCTGAACATGTACATAGCGGGACAGCTTATATAGGTAGTGAACTAGGGTTTGAGAAACTATTTAAAGTAATAAGAAATTTCGAATTATTATAAGTTATTATGTATATAATTAATGATAGTTTATATAAAAAATATTTAACTTTTTTATAAAATATAAATTTTTTTATATATCTCTAATTATAAAAAATTATGTGTTTTTTATTAATAGAACTTGCAATTATTATATTTCGAATATATTTTTATAATTTGTAAATTACTGATTTGAATAAATTATTTGATGAGTTGGTAATTTATGTAATTTTTTTATTAATAGAACTTACAATTATTATATTTCGATTATATTTGTTATAATCCGTAAATTACTGATTTGACTAAATTATTTGATGAGTTGGTAATTTTTAATTAATTAGTAGATAGAATTTAAATAGTATTTGTAAATTTTCTTAATCACAACTTAAATTTTTTAATCTATTCTTGTTATTGTTATATAATTTTGAACTTTATTAATTTTTTACAACATTAAATAATATATGTTTAGTGGAACAAATAATTCTTACTCTTTAAACAACTTATAGAGTATTAAAATATGAGTTACTTAATAAATAAATAATTTAGAATTAAAAATCAAATTTTAATTTAACCTATTAAATATAATCTTTGGAGTTAGAGGAGTATCTAACTTTATCTAAAATTTGGGTCCATGGCCTTCAAGTTAGGACATGATCTCAATAAAAAACAAAAAACAATCAAAGCATCACTGGAAAGGCCTCCTTTTGTCAATTCATCAGCCGTCCTTGAAGACAAGGTCTTTTTGCTCCCACACACAGAGGAACCTTTATGGCAGAGAAAACCATCCCAGAAGAGATGCCTTCCAAAGCTTCAGATTCCAACCAAGAGCCACCTCCATTAGAGACCACTTCTTCTTCTTCGTCTTCTTCTTCTTCTTCTTCTTCACAGAACTCCAAGACCCAAGACCCAGAAAGCAGCAGAGGATCCAAAAGGAGAAAGAACTGTCCCACAGCTCTCAACATAACCCAAGAATCAATCCCGCCAAATGGAAGCTTCTCCTTCACATTTGACACCAACCCCAGTGGAAATTCTCAAGAAACACAGTTTCGTTGATTTCTATATGCAAGCAGAAGATGCAGTTTTGTTAACAATGGAAGAGGCTGGAGACGCAGGCGGCGCAAGGAAATTAGTTATGAAAACCTGTTTTAATAACATACGAAAACTTGTTTTAAAAACATACGAAAACGTTATTTTTTGGTTTTCATAAAGTGGTTGCGGTTTTCTTGGTTTTGAAAACGAAAACTCCCAATATCCTCAACCAAACGAGTTTCGACGGAGAGTTTCTTTTTTTTAAAAAACGACAACCAAAAACGCAAAAAAAAAAAAGAAACCAAACAGGCACTTATGTTATCCCAATTAAGGCTTTAAATGTTGTCTTCTTGTCCTTTTCATAGTTTCTTTCAAACTTCTCATTATCTTTGAATAGAGGATGTTGTGACTTTATTTTGCTGAGTTTTCGACATTTAAAGCAAATACTGTTAAAGGATTTATGTTTTAAATTACTTATGCCTTCCTTGAACTCCTTTATTTTTAAAATTTTCTTCAAGAATTCCTTGAACTTTTTAGTTATTAAGACAATTTCTTCTTCATCACTTTCATTAGTTGATGTCTCTTCCTCTTCAGTTGATTCTTCCTTTGAGGTGTTCAATGCTAAATTCCTTTTCTTTCGGAGTATTGTTTCTTGTTATATATATTGGAGCCTCATTTTGTATACAAAGAAAGATCTAATAAGTTCCTTCAATGATAGTGTTGTTAGATCTTTGGCTTCTCTATCACTTTAACTTCTCATATCTTCATAAGTTACCTAAGCAAATTTCTTACCATTTCGACATTAGTATAGGTCTTCCCAATATCTTTGAAGGCATTAATTATATCCATAAATCTAGTATGCATGCTATATATAATTTCATCATGTTTATTTGAAATAATTTATATTGATGTGTTAGTATGCTTATTTTGCTTTCCTTAACATGATTTAAGCACCTATGAGTAATTTTTAATTTATGCAAAATGTCATAAGCATATTCATACATAAAGACCCTATTGAATTCATTTCTTCCTAATGCAACAATTAAGTTATATTCAACCATACTAGTCAAGGAGATTAATCTTTTTATCTTGAGTTTCTTATCCTTCCTTTAATTTAAGGACCTTTTGATCATATATGATTTTCATAGGGACCATTTGAAACTGCTTCCTATAACTGTATACTTTCGGTCATTAAAAATAACCTCATCCTAGTTTTTTAATAAAGGTAATTATTGTCATCAAAGAAAGGTATCTACTAATGCTTTGTCCCTCTTGGTTGAATGATAATGTTGATACTCCTAAAGATGCCATTATGATATTTGCTATAAGATTTCGATAAAAATGATAGCCTAATAAACACACTCTAATACCACTTATTTATCCTTAGTAACACCGAACAACGGAGGGGATTAATTGGGTGTTTATAAAATTTAAGAAATTTTCTAAAGAATAAACTCAATTAAAAACAATTAATATAAATAAGGATGAAGAAATTGTTTAATATAAATTAACCAAATAATTGAATAATAACTTAAAGAGGATAGGACAAAGAGAATGCAAACTGGTTTATAGTGGTTTGACAAACAATCATAACCTACATCCACTTCTAATACTTTTTTTATAATTGCACTGTAATTCTTATTTCAAGATGAAGAATAACCTTTATATAATCTTTCTCCACAAAGTGGATCCCTTTACAATCTTCTCCTAAGGTGAAGAGGAACCTTAATTCTACTTATATCACCTTTAAGTACAATAATAAAATTCCTCAAACAAATCTTATAACTAAAAATAACTTACTTTATCGCTTGATAACTCTAAAGAGGTTCACTTGTACAAATATGAAATAATGATGCTCAAATGATTGAGAAACACTTAAAAATGTGTGTAACATACACCTAAATACTTTTTGATGCTAAAACTAATAAGCAAACACCTATTTATAGTGTTTTGAGACCCTTCTTAGTTGTTGGAGCCAAGAACTAACCATTACAAGACGATGCTATGTGCTAGTTGACTAATATTCTATATTGTTGACCAGTATGCATTAAACGCATTAGATTAACTAGTCATTGAGACACTGGTCAACCAACAAACATATTGGTCAACTAATACATAGACCAATGTTATAGCAAACTCACGATATATCAATATAACAACTTTTAACCTATATTATTTGACCAATAACTTACATAAATTGACTAGTCACCCTAAAAACATGATTTTAATAACTAAATGCTAAAAATCAAAATTTTAATGCAATTATAATTTAAACACTACCAAAAATGTTCCTTAAGTTTGTTTGAGAGATAAAGAGGCTTTTATATTAAAACTGAAAGTTTCAATGCCTTTTGATGAATGGAAACATTTATGAAATAAAGTGAACTAAAATATTTACGCATGGTGAGTTTTTAGAATACCAAAGTGATTAAATGAGATTAGAATTAGTGTTATAAACTAAAGAATGACCTTGATAAGCCTTAATCTTCTTTGTTTCTTGGTTTGATCTTCATTTCAACAGTTGCAAACTTTAACTTCTTTTTATCAATTTGTAAGCTATCTTCCTGAGTTTATGACTTCATTTTATTCTTATATTGCTTTTTATCAAAATAATAAACTCATTAGTAGTAATTATGTTATGTTATCTTCAAAATATCGATTGGTGTTATAAAAGATAGAAATAATATGGTGTGCCACTAATTGTTAATGCACCACTTAATTGTTAGTGCACCAAATGCA
>JANZLH020000139.1:3677907-3689253 GCA_026770325.2 Erythroxylum fimbriatum
ATTTTAAAACTAGGTTCTTACACTCTTGAAAGGATTGGAGAAAATAGCTGCCAGTGCAGATATTCCCATGTTGGTTTATGGGGATTTTAATTGAGTTCTTGGAAGCTCAATTTACTATTTGGATAAAAATTAGCATGTGTTAATTGTATATTTCTTTGCTATAATTACGCATGTTCCTTGGTAAATATGAAGTTGAACCTTTTGACATTGCTCCTCATGCACTTCTTGCTATGGGAAAGGTGGATCCCCTGCATCCAGATCTAGTGATAGATCCTTTTGCCATCTTAAGCCATCATAGAAAACTGACACATCAACTGCCCCTGGTAGGTTCATATTTTTCTGGGGCTTTGAGTGTTTCCCTGGATTTGTCTCTGTTATCTTTTTGGACACTTGAAAGTTGTATTTTCATTTTTAGTGGTCTTGTCATCATTGATATTATAATTTTTAGACTGCCACCTTAAACAAGTTGTGTTTTATGCCTTTTCATTTAATTGATTGTTAAAATTCATTATGAATCTTGACAATTTTTAACTGTATCAATCTGCATTCAGTGAGTGTTTAAGGTAGTTTTGAAATGTCAGTTTAGATAGAAAACTAGCGATGTGGCTCAAAAAGTTAATACCTAACATCTTAACTGAGATATGTTGAAAATGTTTCAATATTGTCATATATGGGCCTTTTTGGTGAGAGCAAAAAGAAAACTTACAGAACACGAGAGTGATGGAAGCATGGATGAGATTGTTGGTTTATTCTAGCTTGCTATATTTTGTGCTGATTATGACATAAGTTTGTTGCAGGTTAGTGCATATTCATCTTTTGCAAGGCCAAGACTTGGTTTTGATATAGAGGAGCTAAGGAGAAGAAGGGATCCCACGACCAATGAACCTTTGTTTACAAATTGTATAAGATATTTAATTATCACTTTAGGTTACATATTTTACACAGGTGAATATTTTGCAAATTTTCTTTTTACAGTAAAGCAAGCTTTGTCTATGTGATTTAATATATGACTTTAATTTGTACTTTTTTGTAACTAAATCTAGTATAGGAGGTTTTCAACAGGCTGATTTGAAGTTTGATCCAATGCTAGATGTCCATTTTGCTGATTTGAAGTTCCCCCTACTTTGTTCTCCCTTTCCTCTTCATTTTCTGCACTATGAAGATGTAATGCCATCTTCTGCTAACTTTTATTTTATTGTCTTAATTGTCCACTAATATGTGCAGTTTGTCTATTCACGCTATCCAAATGAGTGAAATGGTTACTTCTATTTTTGAGCATGCCATTAATGTTTTAGCTCGCAAGGATGACGTGTCTGGTAAAGGGTGAAGTATATCCAACTCTAAGCTCTCACCCTCTCTTGATTGTATTCTTGCATTGAATTATCTTCAATGAGTTTATGATGTTCCTCTAGAAATGATTTTGATAAGCCCTTAGACTTGAGTAAGAGTTCTATCATGCCTTTATTTATTTATTTTATTTGTTTCTCATACTATCTTTTAGTATATTGATTCATTCTATCCAGGGATGCTTTAAATGTCATTTGGCAAGTCAACCTGGATATGATGGATATTCTCTTATCTAGCCTTGTTGAATATCTTGAACATGGAAATGCATATGTTAGGATCTAAAATCCTAACAAGTCCAAATCCAGCAATCGATCACAACACCAGAAACTAAGCAAGGAAACAACAAGAAAATTAAGAGGAGAATAGAGTATGAAGAGAAATTCGATGCATTCGATATATCGACATGGCTAAGCTTCGAGGGCTAGCTAACCTCCTTAGTACAACATCTCATAACAAATTCATTGTGATACCCTACCCCGTCCCCACACAATCTCTTTTATTCCCTTTTTCTAACTAACTCTCAAGCTCAGCATAACAATTTCCCTTACTCTTCATCAAATTACCCATCTACCCCACCCTTTCTCTTCCTACTATATTGCTGGTGGTATCAGGTCTCAACAGCATACATCTTCATTTTGAACCCTAAACATGACCCACAAAGAGCTAAATATGGATGTTGGTGAGTATGTTATTTCTGTGTATATGATTATGTGGGTATGCATTCTCCTACGAGTTTTCTCATCAACGAGATTGTTGAATGCTAGAAACTATTGTTAGCAATTCACTTCTTTAATCTTGTATTGAGTTTCATTTTCTTTTTGGTTTGGAATTGTAAAATAGGATTTCAGAGTCGGAAATAACTTTTCTTAAAGCGGTACCATGCCAGATATTTCCTAGCTTTTTGTGTACTTGTTATTACTCTTTACTAGTTGTACTTAAATTGCTAATATTAAGCTAACAAAACATTACTTTAGATTGTTGGTGTTATTATGGTATTTTAGTTATGACATTTGAAATCATTTGTGTATCTGATTGTTTAGATAGGTTTGAACTCATACATTTATTTGTTTTCTTCAGAATAAAGATTTGCAGAAAAAATTCTTCAATCAGGAAGCATTCCTGAGGGTATTCTTAGTAAGATATTGCCTCTAATTGGTTCTCTTATGTGTAAGTTTGGAATTGTTAGCAATCCTAATTATTTTCTATTGTGAAATTAAATGCAACACTTGACAAGATCAAATGACGCTTGTATGAAAAGCATCCCATGGCAAAGTTTGCCTGGACGGTTATTGAAGACACTGATATAGTTAGTACACAAGTACACATTGTTGTTTTATGTGTACTTGTGTCAATTTGAAAATTTTGGATACAATATAGATCAAGATTAATTGAGAGTCGCATAACATTACGTTTTGTCCTTCAAAGGAAAGTTATTCATGATTTATTAAATGAGATGAAGAAAAGGGCTATTCCTTCAAGATTCTAGCTACTTCCTTCAGCAGAGCCATCTTCATGCATTGAGGCCATTAAACTTGTTCTGGAATAATAATGCAAGAAGTGGTCAAACAAGATAGCAGTAAAACGCACAGCAGAATCATCTCCTTTGTAGCAACATGTCCAATCGTCAAGTTTAAGTGACAAATCATTATAAAAGCATCAACTCAATTCATTTGATCATAAGTCAATTTTTAGTTCATCATCAACACCTAGTTGAAGTCTCACTGAATTACGGAATCTGAAAAAGTCCAATCGTATGCAGCTTTACCTTATCTAATATAAAGTTTGTTTTTAATTTTTACCTTCATCAGTGAATAATTCAAGAACCAAGGGTTGAGAGAGAAAAGTTATATACATTTTTAGGAAGAAAAAGCAATTTAGATCATTCAGAATACCGAATATCACCACGATCAACACGCATATTTTGACAGTCCATGAACGCAACACACACACATGGGGGAGAAATGTAAACAGTCATATTGCAAACTAAAAGGCATCGATAATTTGAACAATAAGCATCCAAGGACATCCAACACCTGCAACATTCTGTGAATAACTCTTCTTACAATTTCACCCGGATACATTCCCGATATCATTTTCTCGAAACCCTGAAACAGAAGTCAACGAAATTAACAATAATCTCTTTCCTTTTAAAAGCAAAGAGAAACAAATTGAACCTAACCTGATTATTTGGATTATGGATTAACAACTCTAGAAGAATCATGGCCGCATGCCTGAATCACATAACAGAAAGGATACCGTGCTTCCAGAAGAAATGAGAAGCCCTTGACATTTGTACCTGTGCCAAAAAATTGCTGCAACAACAGCGTCGGCTATCATGAAAATGTCCAAGTGCTAGAGTTCCCACAGAATCATTAACCTGCTTAGTAAAAAACAAAATAAAATTATTTTTCTCATTTTCTCTCCTCGTTTATGTTCAGCTTACTAAACCCCCCAACACCAGCTCCAATAGAAAATAAAAGCTTGTCCTAATCAAAGTAATAAGAAAAGAACTTCGTCAAAGACACCCCAAGTGAGTGTAAAAAGTGGAGCAGAAATCCACTTTGGTTAAGACCGTAAATGAACTTTTCATGTGATATGAAATTTTTACCAGGGCAGTAACCTCCATATCTAAACTCTTCCTGCTCAGCGCGGCTTGTAAACATTCAACGTAACAACCCCTTTTCCAGCCTGAAATCATGAGCACAATGCGCTATAATATGAGAAGAACACCTTCCTTTATACTACTCATTACAGCAATTAGGAAGTTTATAGATAAATCCCTACTCAATGCATTACTTTTGTCTAGTACGTTAAAATTGTAAGAAAAAACTAGCCAGGTTTGATTCAAAAGACTCCAGCTAAGCTTCAGATACGGCAAAAGCCAGTGCAATAATCTCCATCGAATGTTGACAGTACCCTTAAAAGCAGCTATAAGCGTTAACATAGAGAAGAATATCTTCCTTTACACTGTCGATCCAGGAATTATAAGAAGTTTCTACACAAGTCCCTACTTAATGCATTTTGATCTTTATCTCATCGTTATTATCATCAACAATATCTGGTTAAAATCTCACTGAATCGCAAAATTTAAGAAAGTCCGATATTATGCAGCCTTATCTTTAAATAATACAATTTCGATAAACCCACATGCAATGTAGTACAATGATATTATAAAATTATAAATGAATATGCAGACATATTCATTTAAAAAAAAGTACGTGCAAAATATATAAAAGATTGACAATAAAAGATAAAATAGAAATAAATATTAGAAAAGACTTGGATAAGAATACCTCCGCTCACTACCTTAATTACGTACACTACTTAAGAAACTAATTAGGTTAAAGTAAATATGCGGTCAAATGCAAAGGATACGATTTAATATAACTTAATAGAACACAAATGCTGTCTATACGAGAACTCTTTTATATGCCAAATTTTCAAATGTGCATGAAAACAGTGGACAGGTTCTTGAGTCAAGAAACCGCAGCTAGTGTTTATTCAGATAGCGCAAGACACGGGAAAAAAAACAGCGCAAGGTTCTTCATCAAATGTTGACAGGGCCTAATAATAGCAGTGTACAACGGTATCCAAGGAGCAAAGGAGACACTCACTTACATTAACATCAAGAAAGTAACTTAAGAAAACATATAATTAACCTTGAAAATAAAGATTCAGAAGAATAGCCTAGCATAAAATTTGTTACTCACCAGGTCCTCAATAACAAATCTTTTTAGATATCGCAAAATATAACTGAACCAAGACCTCCAAGGTCAAATTACTGCGGCGCACAGGCATCCTGATACAAGTTGTCAAAATGTTGTAATTCAAAACATCTTTCGCTTACCGGTAGGATTACCTTAATTCAATCGGTGCTATCAGCTCTTCCCATTTACATGATGCAAACAGTACGGCTCCCTCGATAATTATGCGATGATTTGGAGAAAATTATTCGTGTGTATTGGCGTTATATTATGTAAATATTATGTAATGTATATCCTTACGCGACTTGTGATTAGTTAGCTTTCCATGTATATTCTATTAGGGCTTCCAATTGTACATGTATATAAACAAACTTATTTTCAATAACAAAGCATCAAGAAATTCAGCCACTCTTGAAATTCTTTATGGTACAGAGCAAAGTTCCAAAACCTATTTTTTTCTCCATGGTCGACATCACCAATCCATCCATCATTATTGTTACCGTTGATACCAAATCACCTTTTTATCTCCATCCTTCCGATCACCCTGACTTGATCTTTGTTACCCAAACCCTCCGAGAGAATGGTGAGAACTACCATACATGGCGAGGAACTTTTCTTAATGCCTTGCAGACGAAGAATAAAGCAGGTTTCATCGATGGCACAATTCTATGGTTAGCTGATGATTCTCCTGAACTACAGGCCTGGATTCAATGCAATGCTTTGGTGCTAGCCTAGCTTTCGAATGCTCTTAGTAAGGATCACCAGGATGGCACAGCTCATGTGGAGACAGCACGAGAAGCATGGTTGAATCTCGAGGAGCAGTATACACAAGGAGTTGCACCGAGGATATATGAATGAAGACGCTCAGTTGCTCTTCTTCAACAAGAAAAGGCTTCTATATCTGTGTACTATGGAAAATTGAAGAGTATATGGAATGAGTTACAGGCTTCTCGTCCTATTCCACACTGTACATGTGAAGCAGCAAAGAAGTTATGCGATATGCGTGAGGAAGAGAAGGTTTTCGATTTTCTGATGGGTTTAGATGATTCCTCTTCTACCATTCGGTCACAAATCCTTGCACTTGATCCTTTGCCAAATCTTGCCAAGGCTTATGCTATGGCTACTCAAGATGAGAAGCAGGCTCTAGTGGCTTCTAATAGTGCTCCTCATATTGAAGGGATGGTACTAGCGGTAGGAAGGCTCAATGTAGAACGAGGTGCGGGTACGAATGAAGGTAAACCGCAACTTCAGTTGTCAGGAATGGATTCTGACAATGTACCCAGATGTTCTCATTGTCACAAACCTTATCACACGAAGGAGAATTTGCTATCAGCCTATTGGTTATCCATCTACATGGAGGCGTAAGGGTAGCAAACCTCGTCAGCAAACTCCTCAAATTTCAACGCCAGCAGCTTTCACTGCATCCATTGACATTAGCGCATTGCAATCGATGGCAAGTGCGACTTCCCCAACTCACAGCAGCACAATAGCAGCAAATTTGGTCTGCTCTTAATTCCTCACCGATGCAGCAACCATTGGGTACTTCTTCCACACTTGGTAATACTCATTTGACTCAGAACTCGTCAGGTAAGCATGATCATCCTTGGATATTGGATAGTGGTGCTATAGATCATATTACTTGTAATCTAGACTTATTGAGGAACGTTACATATGATCCTATATTGTCACCGATTAAAATACCTAATGGAGAGTCCATAACTGTGGAGGCACTGGGTAAAGTTAAGCTGAGCAAACGTTTGGTTTTGGAGCACGTTCTTGGTGTTTCACAATTTTGTTTCAACTTGCTCTCTATTAGTCGTTTGACAAAGGACCTAAACTGTTCCTTAATCTTTTGTCTAATTTACGCATCATACAGGACTTACCCTCGAGGATGCTGATTGGAGTGGGTAGAGTGCGTGACGGGCTTTACTATCTGGAACCAATGAGAGAGGGGGTTGCATTGGCTGCTATGGATCAATCTAAAGATACTAGCTTATGGTATAGGAGATTGGGACATCTTTCAGTGGCTCGTCTTCCTTTTGTTCCAAATTTATCTTTTACTAGTGAACATGATTTCTTTTGCCTTATTGTCGAGCAAAATAGACTCGGTTGCCATTTTCGGTTAGAAATAATAAGACTTCACATATCTTTGACTTAATTCATTGTGATATTTGGGGGCGTTATAACACCCCATGATTCTCTGGAGCACATTATTTTCTCACTATTGTTGATGATTTTAGTCGTACAACTTGGGTATACTTGATGAAATATAAATCTGAAGTCAAGAAATATTTGCTTCATTTTTGCATTGGGTTCAGACACAGTTTACCTCACAGGTTAAGGTGATCTGATCTGACAATGCTGCTGAGTTTAAGGATAATGAATTATTGCAATATTATAGTGATCATAGTATTGAACAACAGACCAGTTGTGTCTTCACTCCTCATCATACTGGGGTTGTAGAACACAAACATTGCCATCTTTTGGAGGTTGCTAGAGCACTAAAGTTTCAAGCCAGTTTACCCACCAAATTTTGGGGAGGATGTGTGCTCACTATTGCTTTTTTAATTAAATGTATGCCATTTTTAGTAATTGATAACAAGACTCCTTTCGAGGTTTTACTTGGAAAGGTACCACGGTACTATCATTTGCGAGTATTTGGTTGTTTATGTTATGGCATGACTATTGGGAAGTCTAGAGACAAGTTTGAACCTCGCTCTAGCAAAGGTGTGTTTCTGGGATATCCAAATGGCCAAAAGGGGTACAAAGTATTTGATCTTCAAACACAAACTCTCTATGTTACTAGGGATGTGGTGTTTTCTGAGCATATATTTCCATTTGCTTCCCCACAGTCAGCACAAGAATTACCCTCACTGTATAATATATTCTGTGATTCGGATTGGGTAGTTATCATGCCAGCAGAGATATTGGTTCCTTCCATTGACAATGTTTATTCTCATACTATCGCACCAGTGGATAATGTTCCTATGTCTTCCTCCACTGCGGAGACATCTGTTGTCATTCCATCTGCAGAAGAGGTTATAGTTCCACCTGTGAATTGACAAAGTACTCGCATTCGTCATATTTCTAGCAAGCTCAGTGCTTATTCCTTTACTTTGCTGCCCTCTCTCTCTCCAGCATCTTCAGAGTCACACTCCCCAACTCCTTTAGCTAACTCGACGGTATATCCCCTTTCTCATTCTCTTACTTATTCGCATACTTCTTTTGCTCACAATGTTTTTTTGGCGGCCATTACTACTCACGATGAGCCTAGTTCCTTCTCTCAAGCAGTTCAGGATGAACATTGATGGCAGGCTATGCAACAAGAAATTGAGGCCTTAGAGGCCAATCATACCTGGACTTTACAGTCGTTGCCTCTAGGAAAGCGAGCGATTGATTCAAAATGGGTGTATAAGATCAAATATAATCTTGATGGCAGTGTGGAGTGCTACAAGGCACATTTTGTTGCCAAGGGCTACACACAGGTTGAATGTGTTGATTTTCATGAGACTTTTACCCCGGTAGCTAAGTTAGTTACTGTTCGTTGTCTTTTGGCTGTTGCATCCATTCGACGTTGGAAACTTAACTAGTTGGATATGAATAATGCATTTCTACATGGTGATCTTGAGGAAGAAGTCTAGATGAAAATTTCTCCGGGTTTTGCACGTAAGGGGGAGATGCATGTTTGCCGACTACAGAAATTTTTATATGGATTGTGTCAGGCTTCCTGAAACTGGTATCACAAATTTATTGATGCTCTCCTTAATTTTGGCTATATTCAGTCTCTTAATAATCATTCCCTTTTTACTTTTACTTATGGAGATTCTTTTGTTGCCGTGTTGATTTATGTTGATGATGTAATTGTCACCGGAAATAACATTTCTCGTATCTCTCACCTTAAGAAATATTTGGATGATCATTTTCGTATCAAGGATCTTGGCCAAAATATTTCTTGGGCATTGAGGTTGCTCGCTTCCCTATTGGTATTATGTTAAATCAACGAAAGCATGTTCTTGATATTTTGACTGATAGCGGTCTATTAGGCTGTAAGCCTATTTATTTTTCGATGGAGTCAAATCATAAGCTGACCATTAATAAGGGTGATCTTTGGTCCGACCCAGCACAGTATCGTCGGCTGGTCGAACGCCTCCTTTACTTGACTATCACTCGCCCAGATATCTGTTATGCAGTTCATATCTTGAGTCAGTTTATGCATCGCTCACGACAACCTCACTTGGACGCAGCTAATAGGGTTCTCTGATATCTTAAGGGTTCTCTAGGTCAGGGTCTATTGTTCCCTTCCTCCGGCTCTTTGTCTTTGCGAGCTTATTGTGATGCCGATTGGGCAGGTTGCCCCACTACTCGGCGTTCCAAGAAATAGATAGTAGTCTCCAGGTCTTCTGCTGAAGCTGAATATCATACCATGGTTACCACTACTAGTGAGATCGTTTGGCTGCTATGACTTTTGCAGGATCTTCATGTCTCTTCTTCTTTCCCTGTTCCTCTCTATTGTGATAATTAGGCAGCCTTGCATATTGCTTCCAATCTTGTCTTTCATGAGTGCACTAAGCATATTGAGATTGACTGCCATTTCATTTTTCATCATATCCAATGTCACCGTGTAGTGCCTCGGTCTATCTCATCTCGTTTTCAACTTGCTGATATCTTTACTAAGGCACTTGACCGCGATCGTCATCATGAGTTACTTTCCAAGTTGGGCATTTTCAATCTGCATACTCCAACTTAGGGGGGAGTATTGGCGTGATATTATGTAAATATTATGTAATGTATATCCTTAAGTGATTTGTGATTAGTTAGCTTTCCATGTATATCCTATTAGGGCTTCGAATTGTACATGTATATAAACAAACTTATTTTCAATAACAAAGCATCAAGAAATTCAGCCACTCTTGAAATTCTTTAGTATGTTCTTGTGGGGAGCTACAAAAGAACAAAATAAGACGAGGTTGGTTAACTGGGAACAGGTGTGTAAGCCTAAAGCGTCCAGTGGATTGGGTTTATGAAAAATTCGAGAAACTAATGACGCTCTACTGACAAAACTCGGTTGGTTCCTAATCAACAAGCCTGATGCATTATGGGTTCGGGTACCTAGCGCCAAATATAAGTTTGATAGAAACCACTTACCAGACTCCTTTTCAGTTATTGGAGGCTCCATGGTCTGGTGAGGGATTGCTTCGATATGGGTACATATACTTCAAGGACTTAAATGGGTGGTAGGCAACGGTGAAACTACTAAATTCTGGGAGGACGCCTGGGTGCAAGATAATGCAACCCATTCCAAACACTTTGCTAAATCTCACAATCAATTCCTTTGTCGACAATCAGGGAGGATGGAATTGAAATCTATTTCAATCACTCATCCCTACCTTCGTTTGCATGGCGATAGCAGGTACATTACCTCCGAGCCCTCTTTTGGGACCTGATCGATTGATTTGGGGAGCTTCAAGAAATGGTATTTTTTCTACCACTTCCGCTTACAGTTTAAATCGATTGACAGCTAGACAATAGCAAAGAAAGTGAATGGACCAGGATATGGGAATGGGAGGGGCCGCAAAGGATCAAAGTGTTCATATGGCTAATGGCCCGTGGTAGCCATCTCACTAATCATCAATGACACATTAGAAAAATCACCACAGATCCCTCATGTCAAGTTTGTGGTGAAACCAAAACATTATTGCATGTACTCCGAGACAGATGTCAAGCTCGCAACTTCTGGAGAAGATTCCCCACCATTGCCAACACAGATGAGTTCTTTTAGTAAATACAACCAACTGGATATTAGGAAATTTGAACCAAACCACACAGATACAAGGGTTTCCATGGTCAATCGTATTTGGTACGGCTTGTTGGTTCTTATGGTATTGGAGAAACAAAACTGTTTTCGACGTACAATTCTCCTAGCCTACATACCCTCATCAGATTGTGTTAGATTACGTACAATCAGTACAACAGGCCAAGGACTTAGTAGGCTGCGAGTAGAGATCCTTATGAGCTGGAGAAATCCTCCACCTGAATAGATTCGGCTTAATACGGATGGTGCTTATAAAGTGTCATCCTCATGGACTTCAGCAGGAGGAATAATTAGAGACAGTATGGGATCTTGGATAGGTGGATTCGCATATAACATAGGTAGGAAAAAGGCAGGAAAACATTGATGATCCATATTTGAGTTCCGAAACTACCTTGAAAGCTTTATATTTTTCCTATTGTCAATCTCTTTCAAGATTGGAGCATCAGAAATTTCAATATCTAATTTACGGGCAATCTCAAGAAG
>JANZLH020000139.1:3693211-3703635 GCA_026770325.2 Erythroxylum fimbriatum
ACCAGCGGTCCCGGGAGTGGGCCATCAGCCAGGGCTCACCACCCGGACCAGTCGGGCTTCAGGTTTGGGGTCCGACACTTTGTGCTTGTATTTTTGGTTACGTTCTTTTCATATTAGTTGTCTCGTCTTCATCATTTCAGGGTGTTTTGTTTTCTTTCGTTACAACGTTTAAAATAGCATTTGCATCCCAGCTCTCTGTGGTTCGACCCTAACTCACCATTTACTGCATAGTTTAGTAGTTAGAAATTTATTATTTGGTAGTTAGCGACAGACTATCAAGTATATAGAGGAAAAAGGCCAGTAGTATTTCATTTAAAGGTATTCAAAAGTATTTTGCATTCCCATGTTCTTGATGAGTCCTAACTTGAAGACAAAAGTAAAAAATGATTCTAAAACCAACTGGTATAAGCTTTATAACCTAAGTAATAAAAAGGTGTTCTTTATAAGAGAAATGGATTTTAATGAGGAAGCCACATGAGCTTGGAAAGCTCAAGGAGAAAGTTATAGTTTTCTTCCTTTTTTTTGGAGAAAGAAAATGACACTAAAGCAAGACAAGAAATCACTACTCCCCACTATCACCATCATATGGTGAAATTAGTGATTACAAAGGAAGTTCAAGTGAAATGCCTCAGTATACTAGGAGCTTGATGATGTTTATCGAGAAACCAAGAGAATTGATAATCTTACAATGTTTTTTTTAAGATGCTAAGCTAATTGATTTTTATGAAGCTATTAAGAATAAACACATTGAGAAGTTATAAATGAAGAATTAAGAGCAATTAAAAAGAATAAGACTTGAAAATTAACAAAACTTTCCAATGGACATATTAAAATTGATGTCAAATTGGTATATAAAATAAAAAATAAAAAGGAGAGTTAGAAAGATATAAAGCAAAAGTTATTGCAAAAGGGTACCACCACTGAGGAATTAATAATGAAGAAGTTTTTGCTTCAGTAGCATGCATAAAGATTATACAACTAATATTTTATTTGCTATATTAAAATAAGTGGATTTTTAAGCGAATGTCCAATTAGCATTCCTCTAATGTTTTAAAAAATGGATCAGAAGTTAAACCAATAAGACAAGAGGTTTAAGGTTTAAAAGATTCAACCGTTATTAAAATATCATAAAATTAGTTGAAGATTAAATAAAATTAAAGAATTTAAAACATGATTGAAAGATATTGTCCTTATTTATCGAAAATTTTGAATTTTAATTAAAAAAGGTTATTAAATGAACATTAATTGATTTATTTTGATTTATAAGAACTTATTAATTTACAAAAACTGAATAATTAATTAATAAATTGATCAATTTTTAACAATAAAAATTATTAAAGTAAATTGAATTGGAAAGTTAAAAACTGAACTAAAAAGTTGGATAGTTTAAGGTTAACGGTTAATCTGGCTAAAATAGTGGAGTTTTTTAATCATTTCATTTCTTAATGGCTATTTTAAAGAGAGATTTATGTATAACAACTTATAGGCTAATTGATAAAAGGACATGGAGACAAAATGCTGAAATTAAAGAAATCTCTTTATAAACTAAATTAAGTACTTAAAATTGTAGAATTGATAAATATTTCTAAGAAAAATAACTTTATCAAATGCCTTTATGAACATGCCTCTATGTAAAGGTGAATGATAGTAAAATTTTGATTGATAGCTTATACGAGGATGATTTGATTTATACAAGCAAAATTAAAAAATGTTTAAGGAATTGAACAAAGCAATAGGCTATGAATTTGAGATGAAATATTTATGACTCATTTCTCAATATCTTGGGGCATAAGTAGATCAAATGGAGGACAACATTTTTATTTCCAAGAAAACTATTCAAAAAAATGAAGACATTTCACATGAGTGGCTTGATCTAATAAACATTCTAATGGAATGTGGCACCAAATTATCCAATATGATAAAGGTCAAATATGAATCCAACATTGTACCAAATCTTACTTGAAAATTTAAAATATTTAACTTATATAAGACCTAATATATTATATGGAATTAGATTGCTTAGTCGTTATATTAAGGCCACATTATCAACTCATTTGAAAAAAGTAAGAAGGATTTGTGATACATCAAGGATAGTTACATTTAAGTTATAAACTTTTCCTAATTTTATAATACTACTAAAAAACTACTAAAAATAATAAAAAAAGCTCCAATTTCTAATTTGTTATAAAACCAGCTAGCTATATAACCAATAACCCCTAACAAGCTAGCACTCTGACATGAAAAATATTTGTAATTTAAACTTATTATAAAAATAATCTAAACCCCTGATAATGGACAAGACTTTTCTAAAACTACCAAACTTATACTTGAATTAGTTGTTAAGGACTAGTGACAATAGAGGATAATTATAAAAAAAAAACTGATCAAGTTGGCCAATATAACATCCTTTAATGCTTCTAAAGGTTTTAGTGTTATGACAACACTATGAGGAAATAGCTCAACAACACTTCAAGTGCATTAGGCTCATCCTAAAAGATATGAAATCCTAAACCACCCAACTCTCATCTTGCTAAAAATTGAACCAATTTCTTCTCATTTATAGGAGTACCTCATCCCACATTAACTATCACTCATTCTTTTCCTAATGACAAAACAAGCAGCTTTTTTGACTCCATAATGAATTTGTCATTTAGTTCGTGGAAAAAAAAAGTGTGTCACTATTAATTGTTAGGTCGCAAACATTTCCAAAGTAAGAAAATGGAATTGATGACTTCATCTTCTTGGAATTGTAGGCAGTGCTACACCTAAAAACATTCAATATTTGGTACACTTCAAAGCCAATACTTTCAAGTCTCAATATCCTAACTCTTTTGGCCTAAGTTGAAAAAGAAAGAGGAGTTCAATTATATTCATTAATATACCAAGTTACTTAGACCTATCATATGTGTCATAAAAAGCTCAAACATTTGTATATAAATCAATCAAAATTTTGAAATATGCAAGAAAAAAGTCAAACCTTGAATCAAAGTGGATAATCTTCTTTAAGACTTCAATAAGATATAACCTAAATTGAATGTACCAATCACCTGCCGACACTCTCCTCAAGACATCATTCAATAATGCCACAACATAATTAGCAACATCCTCAAAGAAGGCTTAACCTAAATTGATCATAGTGATTCCTTGTTTATGTTATTCAACAAGATCGACGTGGTTAAGTTTGACATTGGTGGTAGCGACGAGTTAAAGAAAAAAGAGTCAAGAGATAGTCTCTTACACGTAATCGATCCATAAGAGAGGACAAATAAAGTATATGATAGGTTTTCATAAAGGTCGAGGAGGAAAAAGTGGCATTGTAGGCAGGTTGTGATTAGGAAGTTGGTAAACAATAAACGATGGATGAGAACAAAGGAGAGGTTAGAGAGAAACTCAATATTTAGGCTTGTTAGGTGGATAAATTTTTTTAAATAATTTTAATTTATAAATATTTATCATATAAAAGTGTTGATTTATTAAAGGTCACTTTTATATGGCCACCTATGTTGGCACCGCTAGTCATAAAGTTACAATGAGTTAGTTTTACAATAAATTATAAGCTTGAGCATCTGATAATTGTAGCTACTATGACAAAATTAGCAAAAGTTTGGAATTTTAAATATACATCACAAAAACTCCTAATTTTAGATTATATCATTCTACCTCTAATATTTTAGATTTAGAAGTTTCAGTAACAGTAGTTGGGTTAGAGATATTGATGATAAATGGAGTACCACGAGCCTCGTATTACATTTTGGTAAAGATAACTTTTACTTTGAATTTGAAGAAGCAATTAGTTATTACTGTGTCAATTTATGAAGCATAACATATAGTCATTAGTTATTGTGTGACTCTAGTAATTCGATTAGAAAAACTTGATGAAAGAACTTCATTTTGAACAAAGAGAGCCTACTGAAGTTTGTGTTGATAATCAATCGAACATTATGTTAGTAAATGGTCTCCTATTTCATTAACGAAGCAAGTAGATAGATAACATATTTCATTTTATTCATATTTGTATATCGCAAATAATGTAGTGTCAATCAATTATGTGAAATCTTGAGACTATATTACAAATATTTTCATAAGGTGCTCAAATTTGATACTTTAAAGCATTAAGAAATTTGCTTGTAATAACTAACAGTCATGCTAAAGAGGGTATTTGAAGATACATATGAGGTTAATATTTGAAGATAAACATGAATTTAAGTTTAAGTGTACCTAAATTAAATTAGGAATATGAGTAATTAAATTAAGTATGTTTAAGATTGTTTGAATTAAATTAAGTAGATGAAAGACTATTAAGTCTCCTCAAATTCCAGTTCTGCTTGTAGAACCACTTATCAACAAGAGTAAAGTTCTTGTCTTTGTTTGATTTCAGTGACTTTGTTGAGCCTCAAACTGTTTAGTTTAGTGCAAGAGAGAAGCTGGAATTTTATGTTTTCTTCTTCTGGGATTTTATCCCACTTGATTTTTTTTCTTTGGAAGTTTAAGAGTTTCTAGCTTCTCCATTTGACTATATTTTAGAACTTTTTATTTGATTTCCTCCTAGTTCTTTGTTTCTCTTCTATATTTGTTCATCCCTTAAAGTTGATGTCTTTACAGTGATTTATGCCCAAAACTCTACTGTTGTCGAGGTCAAAGCTTAAAGCTTTCTTATTTGTCAAGATCAGAAGTTCAAAGTTTTATCGTTTTATCAGGTTTTTTAAAGAATAATTGTAATACCTTTCTACCTTTACCGACTACTCTGCATCTCACCATCATCGTGTTCTTCTAAAAATTTTCACTTTTCTTCAAAAAATTTAAAAAAAATCATGTCTTTCATCTTTCACTCTGTCAAAGCCTTAAAGTAGTAAAGATTCAATCTTTTACTTTGTTGGAAAAGAGGAGAAAGAAATAGACATTTGAGTTTCAGTTATTTCTCTTTCTATCTCTTTAATTTATATACTATTTCTTCATCTTTTACCTAATTTTGGGTTTCACAAGTTTAGACCTTTTTTTAGGTACCAGAGTGCTTCTCACCACAGCTCTAGTCATTCTTATACTATTGCTCCCTCGGCTCTCTTCTATTTCCAAGTTCATCAATTGTTTTGCCACTAAGTGTTAATTTATTACTTCTGTAATTGTTAGGTGTTTGGTTTATGTGATTGTCATAAGACTATAGTACTGTATTGGCATTGCTTTGTTCCAAATTAATTTTGTTTCCCTATACCATTTTTTATGTTTTTTAGTTCTTCTTGTTACTAGAATTTTCATTTAGGATTGTTATAAAATCTCTTGGCTTATCACCTGGCTTAGTTTAATTAAGCTTAAAGTTATTGAATAGATTGGATATTGTTGGTGTTTTAGGTGCCTTGCACTTACTTTCTTCATAAAAGTTTCCATTGGGTTTAGGTCTATTATCCCTATTGGTTCAACTCTTTTTGTTTATAATTTTTCAATATTTTGTTTTGTTTTGTTTTAACTATTCAATACTGGATTTTAGCATTTTGCAAAATCCTATTGGCTATTAGTAGGTAAGATTTTGGACCAACTAATTTTTTATTTGCTTACGGTCATGTGTACTTGTGATTTTTATCCTTTTTCTGGTGCCCTTTTTGGAATTTATTAATAATCCTCATTTTGTATCTTGAATTATTTTGGAGTCATTTAAGGATTTATGGGACTTATCTTCTTTAGCTTTAGTTAGGCTTTGGGATAGGAATGGTGGCTTTGACTAACGATGATAGAGCAAGGGCTAATTTTTCGATGAGTTTTAGGTCTAAGAGAAAAGAAGATGTTGACATATTATATATAGGTTAAGTCTTTGGAATCGGTAGAGATTTTAGACAAATATAAGATTCATATAGTGTTCATTCAGGAGACAAATTAGACAGGGGTTAAAGCAAAAGAGGTTAATGGGTTCAAACTTTGGTACTCAAGGTGTTCGAGACAGCAGAATGAGGTATATATCTTGGTTATTAAGGAACTTATAAGTCATTTTGTAGGGGTAAAGAGTACTTATAATAGGATTATGTATATAAAGATTGTGATGAAAGGTGTTGTTCTCAATGTGCTGTGTGCATATGCATCTCAAATAGGTTTGGATAAACAAATTAAACGACAATTCTAGGAACAAAACCCCTGAAAAGAGAGTTATTCTAGGAGGAGACTTTAATGGTCATATAGGAGCAGCCTCAAATGAGTATCCATAGGCTCATGGAGGTTTAGGGTACGTGGATAGGAATGATAGTCGGACTGCTTAGTTAGATCTTACGGTAACATTTGAGTTAATGATAGTTGATTCTTTTTTTAAGAAAAACGAGACTGGTAATGTATAAGAGTAGAATCACAAAAACTTAAATTGACTATTTTCTCATAAGGCAAAGCGATCTACCTAGGTGGCAAGGATTGTAAGGTGATACTGAATGCTTGCTTATCAACTTAGCATAGACTGCTAGGTTTGGATCTAATAATTAAGTGGTGGAGGAAGAAGAGAAGTCTTAGGAGATATACTTGAGTCAAATGGTGGAATCTGAAACTAGACACGATGGAACAACTTTGGGACATAATAATTTATAAAGATGAATGGAAATTGGAAGGAGATGCTAACTAGATGTGGGAGAAAGTAACAACTCTTTTAAGGAATACAGCTAAAGAGATCTTGGGCATTTCTAAAGGGCTTAGGGGTAATAAGATGGAGTCTCAGTGGTGGAATAAAGATATACAAGAAAAGGTTAAGATCAAGAATGGTGCTTATAAAGCTCTGTTGGATAACACCACAGAGGTAGAGAGAGTAGCTAATAGAGTAACGTACAATATAGCAAAAAAAGAGGTGAATAAGACAATGTTAGTAGCTAAAAACAGAGCTTACAGAAAATTTTACCTAAGATTGGAATGAAAGATGGCAAAAAGGACATTTTTAAGTTGGCGAGAGCTAGGGAAAAGAGAATAATAGACTTAGATTAAGTTCGTTGTATAAGAGATGAAGCAAGATGTGTTCTCATAGCTGAAAATTACATCAAGAGAAGATGACAAAGGTACTTCTACATCCTTTTTAATGAAGGCATAGAAGATATCTATTTAGGTAATCTTAGCATGTTAAAGTGTATGTAACTTGACTCATTGCATGCAGATTACAAGGGAAGAAATTAAAAGAGCTTTGAGGGAGATGAAGAGCGGAAGCACAGTAAGGCCTGATGAGATACCAATAGAAGTATAGAAGAGCCTAGGCGAAGAGGGTCTTCTTTGGCTAGTCGACCTTTTTAATGTGTTCTTAAGTCTGCCAAAATGTCGAATGAGTGGAGACTTAGTATGTTAATTGCTCTATATAAAAACAAAGGGGACATCCAAATTGTAACAATTTTAGACTCATCAAACTACTTAGTCACACCACGAAGTTGTGGGAGAAGGTAATTAAGAAGAAAGTGAGAAAGTATGCTCCTACCTCGAAGAACTAATTTGGCTTTATGCTAGGAAGGTCCAAGACATAAGTTTTACATCTCCTAAGAAGATTAATGAAATGTTACAGGGAAAGATAGAGTAATCTACACTTAGTTTTTATTGATTTAGAGAAAGCATATGTCAGGATACCTAGGGAAACCATGTGGAGGTGTTTAGAGGGTAAAGGAGTTCCTTTGATTTGTATAAGAGTTATTAGGGATATGTATAAAGGGGCAAAGACTGGAGTAAGGACGATAGAAGAAGATACAAAAAAATTTCTATTAATGTTAGGTTGCACCAAGTCTCCTATTTAGCCCTTTTTTGTTTGCAATAGTGATGGATAAGCTCACCAAGAATATTTATGGGGATAGGCCTTGATGTATGTTGTTTACTGACGATATTGTCTTAGTGGATGAGACAAAAGAGGGTGTTAATGTTAAGTTAGAATGTTGGAAGGATATATGTTAGAGTCAAAAGGTTTTAAATTGAGTAGAACTAAAATTAAATACTTATAGTTTAACTTTTTGAGCCATAGGGTAGCTTCCATTGTGGAGGTAAAAATTGGTTTAGAAGTTATAGTATGGAAATAGTGTTTTAAGTACATAAGGTCTATTATCCAAAGCAATGAAGAGATCGATGAAGCTATAGTCCATTGTATCAGATCATGGAGGCTTAAATGGAGAAGTGAATCATGAGTTTTATGTGATAAGAAGATATTACTTAAGCTCAAAGGTAAATTTTACCATTTAGTGATTAAGTCGACACTGCTATATCAGTGGGGTGCTAATCATTGAAAAAAGTGCATAGTCATAAGCTAATGGTGGTGAAAATAAAGATGCTCCATTAGTTGTGTAACTTAACTATAAGAGATAAGGTCAATAATGTATTGATAAGAGATAAATTAAAGGTAACTAGTATTAATGAAAAATTAAGAGAGATGAGGCTTCGATAGTTTGGAAATGTTAAAAGGAAACATCTTAACTTTCCAATTAAAAGATGCGAGAAAATAGTATTTAGAGACTGTAACAAAAAAAAAGGGAAAGGCCTAAGAAGAAATGGGAGGAAGTAATCAATTATGATATGAATTTGCTGGAGCTTACCGAAGACATGGGCTGCAATAGAAAACTTTAGCGTACTAGGATATGGATTGGGTCGTTCCTAACATTTTATAGGCCCAAGATAAAGTTAAAAAAAGGCCCTAATGAATCGACAATATACAAATATGTAAACTTTAAAAGCATATTTTTATTATTAATATTTAATATCCATATATAAGTGATTCAAGTCATAAGTCCACATACTCAATAAATTAATAAATGATCATAACAACAAAAATACAATCATTAAAAATAGTAGCAATAACAACAAGATAGCAATAGTAGCAACCGAACAACAATATTAGATTACAAAACACCAAGAGAATTGTTCTAACAAACATACAAATGATTATGAAAAACAATTTCTCTGCACATTTCTAGATGTAAATCATTAATAATAGTATCAAGATTGGTATTGTCCAACATATCCTTCTCGATAAATAAAATAGGTAAATTATTCAACCTTTTTGTGATATTGATGACTTTAAGTAAGTTTTCAAAACTTATGTTATAGTCCATAGAGTTTGATAAGCAATTGAAACATTTGGATAACAATCTGCAACTTTATTAATTTCAAGAATTTCAATATATGACATTAACTTATTTGGCAAAGTCATTTGTATCACTTTTAATTCAGAAAAAAAAGCTCAGTTAAATCTAAATTTAACACATTATCATGAGAACAAGCTATTGTAAAATCAGGGTAAAATTCTCTTAGTTCATTATCATCCAATGACCTCAACTTCTTTAAATCAAATAAGAATTCAAAAATACTTTTTAATGTCATTAATTGTTCAAATTTATTGTTCAACAAAGCAATTGTCACATCCACAATAACTAGAAGTACTAAAACAGAGATTGGTCATCACATATGGCAGATAAAGATATGATATGCCAATGAATGTACACTTTCTTTTAAGAAAATATCAAATATTACAAAAATGCCACAATAATTAATTTTTTCAATTTTTTTAAATATAAACTTTTAGATAAATACCCATCCAATATAATATAATTATTTGTAGGGCCCATTACAACTTAGTTAATCCTAAATAAGATCTTATCTTCCTCATTTAAAAATTTAAAATTTTTTAAAAATTCCTCTCTCCAAAAATGTCAATACCATACGAGGGGCCATCGAAACTTTTTATTAAAAGCTAGAGTTTAAACGAAAAATTCAAAGATTGAAATTTTAATTATATATTAGGATAAAATATTATTATATTAATAAAATATATTATTGTTAATAAAGATGTTAGCAGATATCTCAATTGATGGTTAGAATAGAGCTCCCCTTTAGTTCTATTCAATCAAACTTGAAATTAATAATAAGAAATTTAAGCACAATTTTTTTCTTTTTAGTTTCTACAAGGTAAAGTTCCAAGAAACATTTTGGTATATGTATAATATCTTAAAACAGATTTATTGACTTTTTAATTTTTGCCCCTTTTAATGAATGGATTTATTAACATTTAAATTTTCAACTCTTTTTAATAAATAGATCTATTAATTCATTAATTTTTAACTCTTTTAATAAATGGGCCTCCTATGAATCTAGGCTCTAGGCAAGTGTCCTTCCTGCCCTTATCCTGGGCTAGCATTGGATACAAATAAAAGATCTCGTTCTCTTATGTCTTTAAATATTTTCCTTCAAGTTTCGTTTTATAGTTAGCATTTTTTATTATTATTATAATTCTTGTTTTACGTAATACTTTTAGCCTAAGTAATATCTTACTTAGTTTAATTATTGTCGTATAATGGTTGGTTTGATTTTTTGTACTTGTCTTTTTCCCGCTTTGTATGTACTAAATTATATATTTATTATGTACTAAATTATATATTTTATTATTTTATGTAGACTTTTTATTTATTTATTTATATTTTGTATTATCATTATTTTGTGTTATA
>JANZLH020000139.1:3727679-3740824 GCA_026770325.2 Erythroxylum fimbriatum
GGGGTATGCTGGGGGCCTATGGCTGGGCCTGTATCCCCAGGTACCAAATCCCGGTACCAAATCCCGGACCCAACATACCTATTTATAGAAGTTCATAAAATCCTTATGCTAGTAGGAAAGGGTTCTTAGCTAAAATATCAAAATTGAATTTTATTTTAATAAGGATTCTTTATTCTTAAATAAGCTTAAGGTTATGTTTGGTTGGGAGTTTATTAATAGAATGGAATGGAATGTAATATTATTCCATCAATTGAGATGAGGGTTTATAATCGAATGGAAAGAAATGGGATGGAAGAGGAGGGTTTCATATTACATCTCATTCTATCTTAAACAGTAAAAATGAAAAATCTTCAAATTGAGAGTTTTAGGATTGTAAAATGATAAACAACTTTATATTATATTACATTATAAACCCTTCATCTAAATAATATTTCATTATATTATATTGTGAACATTTCCACCCCTCCCAAATAATAATTTTCTAATATTACATCAATTTACATTCCATTCCATTATAAACCATTCCATTCCATCATATTTCATTAAAATTTTTACGTCCAACTAAACATAGTCTAAGTCTTATTTGGACAATATAGCTAATTTATTATTATTCCGTATTTATTTAAGAAAACTTAGCATAAATTAACTTCCGGTCAATTTTTGGTCCTTGTTGCTCTTATTGTCACTTTAATTTCTATTCTTCATTCCACTAAAATAAAGTTTGTTGTTGAATAATTTTTCTTCTATTATTTCTTTTATATAGCGAAACTCTCCAGATTCTGCATATCAGCGGAACTTTTATTGGGTTGTTGTTATTATTGTATTTCTTTTATAGACTTTATGCTCTTTTTCATCAAAGTATCAAAGTTAAAGAATTCATGAGGCATTTGCCAAGCAGCTGAGTTGAGGGCAGAACTTGGTTTAGAAGATGCTAGAACTACAAGCTGTGACAATTTATCTATCCCCTTTTCACCACTTCATATTTTGCCATGTTGTTATCCTTGGTTAACAATTTGATACCAAGTCAACGAAATTGTGAATCTTCACACATGATATTAGATCCCGCTTATGCATTAGTAACACAAGTAGGCTTTATCATCAGGTATGTCAGTTCATGTTTTCCCGTAAGAGATAAAAGCACTTACTAATTCTTGAAGGCTGATCATTCTTGCATTAAATTTTGCATATATATCACTGTTTTACCCATTATATGATGCAATGCTGGAAGTCCTTATGCATGGAAAAATGCCTGAACTTCATTTGTGGGATTGAGTTGTTCATGGAAAATGTTTTTCCCACTATTACATTGAAATTCGTTTTCTTACCCTTACATTGCTAGCTTTTAGGAACAGTGAAATATCAGGTGTGCTAGAATCATATCAACTGTGACTGAATTAAGAACTTATTCTCTTATTCGTTTGATTGTTCTATGTTTTTCCTTTTTGTTAATGCAGGAGCTTGATCCACCACCATGGCTTAACAGCATGTGAGAACTGGGGTATCCTCCAGGATATCTAGGTAAATAAATATGATTTATTTGCACATCTGGTAGTCGTCATTCTTTACACCTATATGGATTCTCATATCTCGTCTACCTTATTTAATATTTCTATGAGCGTAATTATTGTCAGGTTGTTCTTCTACCTGGTCGGTAGTTTCCAAGTTCCAAAAAGGATAAGTTGGGTTTTTAGACGGGCAAAATTCTTGTCTCAAATTTTAAACGGCTACATATATGAGAGTAATTCAAACCAACGATTTCACTTAAGCCAAGAGAGCCCTCTATCAACTTACCTGCGCTTTGAGATTGAATGAGCCAATGACAATTGTTTAATATTTACAAAATCTTTTTAATTAACTTATTTAAAAAAGACAATTTGTTAGTCCTAAACCTTTTTGCTATTCAACGATCGAGTTCCTAGACTTTAAAAACTCAATCTACCACCTTCTATAAATTAATTGAATTAATCGTGATGTCAAATGAGTGTTGATGTTGGCTCCAAGTCAACTATGGTCAAATAGTATATCCCTTCAATAGGCTCATAATCAAACTCCTTTCAAATTTTCAATAGTGTAAGGTATCAATATTGATACCCCATTTGATCATCCCATTCCCGTTATAGCATGCATATCCATCAAAACTTAATTTTATCTCATAATGCATTATAACATAACCATCCCAGTCACGCATTTAATTAAAAAATAAATAAACAAAACACATAGAAAAATTGCATTACAAAGTAAACACACAACAATTTTAGAGTAAAACCCAAAATGATAATGACTAACTTGTGTGGTTGACTAGAAGCCGCATCGGCTCTAAGTACGATGAAGTGGCCTTATGTTATCTAATTTATGAAATATTACATTATACAAATACTACTTAATAGAATGCAACATTCAAGACTAATTCGATTGAGTTATATAACATAGTGAACTCGCTTGAAACTTTCTAAAATTTTAAGATTCAATTATAAAATAGTAAAAATATTTAAGATATGATCCCAAAAGAGTACGAGTTTTGATATCTAAAAAAAAAAAATAGTTGCACAATCTTTAATCCAAAGAAAGAAAGAAATTAATACAAAAGTTCTAACGTAGAATAATAGATTGCATTCTTTGTTTATTAGCAATCATCATTTTGTAAAAGGTTGCTTTAAATAAATATTTCTAATGATATTTTCAAATTTTTAGAAGAAGTACAAATATTATTTTCTTAAGAGAATTAAAAGGCTAATAATTAATTGAGTTTATTAAATTTATATTTCATAAAAGTTCTATCGCATAGTGAAATTTAATCAATCCTAAAATGCTTTTTTTAATTGAGTAACCAATCTTTTAAAATCTTAATAATTCAGTTCAAAACATTTGTTTTTGCTGATGCGACTGCCAGATGGACATTTAGTAAATATGTCACATTATCCAAGTTTTAAAAGATTAGTGACTAAATTAAAATTTAAAAATTTTTGTACTAAATTAAAAAAAATCCTAAAAGGTTGGATACTTTTGAGTATATTATCCCTTAATTTTTTTAAAAATAAACTTGAAAATAGTGATGCATTTAAAACTTTTCATGTTACATTTAAATACATAGCAAAAACTACAAATCTTAAAGATTTATAAACGTAGTGAATTACAACATATGAGAAGGTTTTTAAGCAAGCATGAAACCACATAATAGTTGATGTTCATTGTGGATGGTTAATTTAATTTAATTATGTGGTACAAAGACTAATATGCTTTATATTTTAAAATAATATCTTTTCTTAATTTTAAGTTCTACTAAATAAGAACTCAAGGTAATAAATACTATTTTCGGGTTTTTCTGGATAATGAATGCAATAGGAAAATTATTAATCTTAAAAAAAAACCATAAACAGTCCAAGAAAACAAAGAATGTTTCTAATAAATTTAATTTTGTGTTTATAAATATACTAATTATATGTATCTATAAATAAATAGGAAGGAAATCGTCTGTGTGTTGTGTGCCTGTGCAGTGCCACCACCGTTCGTTGAGAGAGAAAGAAGCACGTTTGTAATTATGATCATTATTAAAGAAGGAAACGAGACCGAATTAAACAATGCGGCCAATTCTTTGACGGTGACGCAGGTCCTTTCCTTAAACCCTAATATTCTATTTGATTATTTATTATGTTCTTTGTTCTTGGATTGATATTGTCGTCGTCGACCTGTTTGTGGATGAATTCGATAAACCCTAAGTCAACAAAAAAGAAAAAAAAGGGGAAACGGGAATTCGAACCGCATTGAAGGTTACGCAATTTTTGATTGTTGATTGGATTTTTTAAAAACTTTATCTTGTGCGGATTTTCCTTCTTTTCTTTGTTTCTTTCCCTTCTATTGTTACGATTGGTCATGTGTTAGGGTTTTGAAATTCGGGGCTAGACGGCGTCGTTTTGCCAGGGGTTTTGTTACAGAAGAATGTTATTGTACGGACAAAGTACGGAACTCAAAATCTTAGGGAACGTTATCAATGGGAGAAAAGTTCAATCTTATTTTCCTGATTATAGTTCACTGTTTGGGGAGTTCCAAATGAAAAACATGTTGAGATATTGGAGATAAGTACATTTTGAGACTCCCTTAGCAACTTGCCTGAAATCATGTAAGCTCAACCGTTTAAAGGTCTGCAGAAGATTGGATACTAACTGGCTAAGCTAAGGGTACAATGCCATATCCGGGTCTCTATCCTTGTCGTCTCTCTGACTATCAATAGGAAAACAAAATTTTTTTTTTTGAAGAAATTATTTATTCAAGTGCCGTTAGGTGGTGATCACGTTTGGAATTATTGTCAACATTCTCTTTGCATGTGGAGTTCGATTTATACATAGATTTTAATTTATATCTAGTGGTTTGTTTTCCATGTAAGGCTTGCTGTTCCTTTTTCTGCTGATGCTTGGTCTTCACAGTTACAGTAAATCTTGCTGAAACCTACTGTGTTGTTTGCAAATTGGTGCATGTTAGGGTAGCAGTCAGCATTTGAACTTGTTGGTCTGTTGGAGAACCAACTATTTATGGAAGCTACTTCACCGGTATGTTATCTTAGTGAAGTAAAGTCTTCCAAAAAAAAATTATGGAGATGTATAACACTTCTGAAATTGATTTATGCTTGCCTCATTATTTAACATTGATATGTTGTTTTTCTGCCATTTTTATATGCATGCAACTTTAAGATATTTTGGTTTCCATTAAATCATTATTGAATTTAAATGTTGTTTATCTGGTGACTTATAACCTTTGCCTGTTGATGGTATACCTGTTTTTCTTGCTTGAGAAAGGGGAAAACTGTTATTGATCAGTTCATCTAACCGTGAACCGTCAATAATTTGTGCTTCTTTTTTCTTGAATTCCATTAAGCATGTTGTACATGATCTTCTAAACATGTTGCTAGGAGGACTGCATGAACCGAGAGATTTTGAGGTATCAGTTGCAAACTTTTCTGCAGAAAAAAGTAGCTGATATAAACAACAGTGAACAATCTTCTAACTCCTCCATTCCTTTGCGTATGAGAATGCCTACACTGAAGTCCATACATGGGTCGAACCCTCCATTTTACAACTACAAGTCATCAATGCTTGATAATAATGACCAATTTAACTTGATCAAAGGTGTGCCATTTAATTCTTATAATTGGACTTGCAATACTATGAATACTTTCTGTTTTTGTATTATAGCAGTATCTTATTTGGTATTTGTTGTGACCCAGGAGTTGCAAGAAAGGACATTGCTTCACCTGCAAGTGTTGAAATGGTTCTCTCTCCTGATAATATTTCCTCCATTACTACAAATTCGAGTATGGATGGCTTTTCTAGGAATGAATGTCATGACTCTATTACAAATGAATTGGCCTTTTCTCAAGAAGGCCAACCATATAGTTTTGAGGCATCATTCAGAGATGATCTAAAAGAGCAAGGTTATGTTTGTGGTATATTTAGAGTACCTTAACTGAATTTTCTGTTTTTTTTTTCCTGTTTAATATTCATTCCAAAATTTTCAACTTTTTAATGGTAAATTATTCAATATCTTGGATTTTAGGAATGATTGTTTCATTATTTTCTCTTCTCATTTAGTTAGAAGACTGTGCACTCCTAAATCCTAATGTTCAACAGTTCCAGAATACTACTTTCTTCAGAATCTTAGGCTACTTTTTTTCAATCACTTATCATTTTTCGAAACATGTTTTAACTTTTTCATGTATCTGTTTCAAATGATCAGAGACATCTCTTATTATTGTATCAAGTAGAAATATATTGGAATATGCAATAACCTATCTTCACAACTATGATCAGAAATGCATGGTGCTTGAACTTGTAAGCTTGTAATTGCATGCAGTCCAGTGACAAGCACTGATGTAGACACTTACTGACATTTAGGTTGGCACATATATAAAAAATGTCTTTCATTGATCGTATTCATGTTTGTTCTTCTTTTATGTATAAAATATGCTCATCTGAGGTTGGTATTTCATTATTTTGTCAGGATAGCTAATGGTGGTGAAATTTACAGGTATTGGCAATAAGCAGAAAGCTCAGGGCATGACTTTACTGTCTACATGGGGGGAAAGGCAAGAATGTCCTAATTCAAGTCTGAACAACCAAGAACTTGTGCGACGGAAGTTTTCAGAAATGTCCAGTAATTTGCCTAGCTTGGATATCAGCATGATGGATTCACCTCTTGGAGGCTCATTTCAATATGATTCACAGACATCAGAGCAAAACCAGCAATTGCCACATCAACCATATGATGTGTGTTTTAAACCATCAGAGGGTTTCGGACCCCATTATTTAACCAAACAGAGAGAAATTTGTGGTCCAATTACCAGAGATCTCTTGCCTTCTCTGCTCCCTTCAGTTCAATTAAACAGGGATCATATTACTTCCAAAGACCCTGAGTCAGCATTTGTTTCAAATGTTGCTGCTGGACTGTCAAATTCAAGTAATCTACTGTTTATGGAACATCATATTTTACTTGCTTATGTCAATCAGAAGACTAGGGTTGCCCCTTCAGAAGATTGTCGAGTTTCTTTTGTTAACCATTTGCATTCAACAGCTTGTAAGAATTGCAGTTGCATGTGTAAATATTTCAACTTGCTTCTATCACATTTTGATAGCTGTTGGATTACCAATTGCTCTATTTGTGCTCCTGTTCGAAAACAAGGTACTGCCATTAAACTTGGCCAGAATATTAGCAGAGTGGAAAATGGTCTGCAGCAGGATCTCAGAGCTACAAATTCAGGTTGGACCACATACTTTTCAGGAAATATGTTACCTACAACAACACTATTGAAAATTGGCTCTTGTGATTCTGACAACATACCACCTCCTCCAAAACGTCTGAAGATGAACATAGAGAAGATGAAAGAGTCTTACTCATCTTCAAACTTAATTTTGTCTTTGTTGGGTGAAATAATTCCTCCATTGCAGCAATTACCTGAGTCTCCTGTGTCCATTAACTCTGAGTTTACAGAAGGGAACAGTAGATTGTCTACAAATCCCAGAGCAGATCATGCAACTGTTGTTGATGAGATCAGCTACAATTTTACTGATACTCTTCCTAGATTGGAAGCTCAGGTCGCTTTGCATGGTTCACAGGAGTTTACAGAGATTAATGATTCTTATAAGGAAGACTTGTTAGAAGTTACATCTAGCTGTCACCTAGCCAAACCAAATGTTAAAAATAAATTAAATACATCTACAACAGAACAAGAAGTGAAGGTACAGTCGAGGATAAGAGGTGTGTCATTGATAGAGTTCTTCACAGCACAGCAAATTAGGTTGCATATATCATGTCTTCAGCAATTTGTTGATCAGGTGAGGTCCTCAGTCTGATTGATTAGTCCGAGTAATTGTTTGTTGTTAATTGAGTACTAATATGTTGTACATTTACTTTTAGGGGGTATCAAAGGAAGGAAAGGACAGTGAGACAGTGCATACCATCAATGAGAACAGATGTAACCTGTGTGCCATGGATAGGATTTTACTTGCTCCAGCCCCATTGTACTGTTCATCTTGCACTGCTCGTATAAAACATGGTGTTATTTATTACAGCGCTACAGGGGACAATGGCACAAGACATTATTTTTGCAATGCATGCTACAAGGTGTCTCGAGGTGGGAATGTCACATTTTGTGGGATTTCTATTCCAAAGGCTAAGCTGGATAAAAGGAAAAATGACGACGAATTAGAAGAATCGGTATGTTTCGCAACAAAATTTTAAATTCTGAATCTTGAAAGTTATAAAGATATTCTTTCTGAGACTTATGTGCTATTGCAGTGGGTTCAGTGTGATAAATGTAAACATTGGCAACACCAAATATGTGCCCTTTTTAATGACAAGAAAGACACAGGAGGGAAAGCTGAGTATATATGTCCCAAATGCTGCTTAGAAGAGATGCAAAGCAAGAAGTACATGCCATTATCAAAGGAAGCCATTTTCGGGGCAAAAGATATGCCAAAGACTCTTCTTAGTGACTACATTGAGCGTAGGCTCTTTAGGCGTATTCAGCAAGAAAGAGAAGAAAGAGCAAAAGATACTGGAAAGGACATTGATGAGGTTAGATGCCAACTCTTTGATGATGCTACACTTTCAGTCATTTTTATACACCTCATATTTGTTGATTCTGAGTCCATTTAACTTTCCTCAGATTAAAAAAAATTCAGGAGGAATCGAATAGATTATTCTCTCTTACCTATCTCAAAATTTCTTTTATAATGCTTTGGATGTTTTTGTGCTGCAAAGCCATAATTTGCAACTTCTGAAGATTAAACCCAATAGCTGTGTATCCGGTTTCTTGAAATTCCTACAATTCGATTGGGTACTTGGAACATGGATTTTCTGTATCTAGAAGTTTAAGAGGAGACTTTCCATCTGCATTAAGATTTTCTGTCGTGACTACCTTTTCTATGCATTGAATTTCTTGTTATGAGAGTTTCTGATATTCCTCTATTTTTTTTAAATAATTAATATGTAATGTTCCCTGGTTCCTAGATTCCAAGTGCAGAAGATCTTGTTGTCAGAGTGGTATTGTCTGTTAAAAAACAGTTGCAAGTGAAGCAGCAGTTTCTAAATATCTTTCGCGGCGAGAACTACCCTGCTGAATTTCCATACAGATCAAAGGTGAAACTTTTAACTGTTAGTGTGTAGAATTTGCTTCTTGGATAATTCCTTCCAGGCATGTTGGAAGTTCTTTTTGACTAATGGAAATAAAATTGTTGACCTACAATTTAGTACATATACATTAAACTTCTTTGACAGGGTGAAAGGAATTGATCTTTTGTTCATATAATTCTTCATAACTGAAGGGAATGCCAATGTTCATATCTAGTGCACTAGGATCTTGAGATATTATTGTGTTTCTGCAATTTAGTTTCCTTTCATATCGTTGCCAACTTACTTGGTTTTGGCAACATTGTGTCAGGTGATTCTTTTGTTCCAGAAGATTGAAGGAGTAGATGTATGTCTTTTCAGCATGTATGTTCAAGAGTTTGGCTCAGAATGCAGTCCTCCAAATCAACGTTGTGTCTATATATCCTATCTTGATTCAGTCAAGTATTTTAGGCCTGAAGCTAGAACTGTAGCTGGAGAAGCTCTCCGTACATTTGTTTACCATGAAATATTGGTATAGGACTTGTTATTTTCCAAAAAAACTTTCTTTCCACGTATGGCTAATATTGCTGGTAACACTTTTCTTCATTTCCTTTTGTTTCTATTAGCAGATTGGATACCTTGAGTACTGCAAGAGTCGAGGTTTTGTAACCTGTCATCTGTGGGCCTGCCCCCCTCTAAAGGGTGAAGACTACATCTTGTATTGCCATCCAGAGACTCAAAAGACCCCCAAGCCTGATAAGCTGCGAAAATGGTCTCTTTCTCTCTCCCTCATTCAGTCTGCTCTTGTATGTACCCCTGTTGTGCACACACACGTCTTCAATTGTAAATGGTGTGTTTCATTAAGCAAATGAGTGGTTTCTAGTGCTCTACCTGTGCCTCCACCCAAATCTGCCCTGCAAACGAGCTATGTGGTGTCCATGGGTTTGTGTGCTTGCGTGTTGTTTGTTTGTAGAAGTTGGTTTAACATTGAAGTGCTCATGGTAGCTCTACATTTTTCTCAGCCTCAACCCCATAACCACTGTTACCTTTTCAAAATTAATGATCCTCCGCTTCCACTACTAACCTGAGCAGTAACTGGTTCACTTATGCAGGTACCACTCAATGCTAAGGAAGGCTACCAAAGAAGCTATTGTTGTTGACTTTACCAATTTATATGACCACTTCTTCGTTCCTACCAGGCAGTTTTCTTCCAAGATAACTGCATCTCGTTTACCATATTTTGATGGGGATTATTGGCTAACTGTTGCTGAGAATGTCATAAAACAAATTGAGCAGCAAAGTGGCAAAAATTCAGGTCATGAAGTGAAGAATGTCTTAACCAAAAGAACTCTCAAAGCCATGGGGCATACAAACTCATCTGCTTATGAAACTAAAGATATTTTGGTGATGCAGAAAGTATCGCCCCTGAGCTTGTCACCTTTTTCTCTTTAGTTTTTCATGCAAATTGTTGTTTGAGATATTTTAATTTGGTCAACTCCTTCACCTGTAATTAACTGAAGAAATTTTTGTTTGTGATAAAACTAAACAATTTATGTCCTTGTTAATTAAGGTTTACAGAGAGAAAGTATTTGAGAAGTTAAATCTTTTTCTTACAACTACCAGAAAGCATTTAGATGTGATGCAGGAGCTAAAAGAATTGCTCCTCTTTGATTTTCATATGACTTGGGGAAAGATTCAAATAGGTTTCAACAGATTAGGGTTATGATACTGTAGACTGTGTATGGAAGAATTGAAAGATGATTAGGATTCAAAGCTATGTGCTTAGTCCATTTTCTCTCATTGTTGTGTTAATGTCGTTCTGCTTTTCAGGTGGGTCAGGTTCTCTCTTCAGTTAAGGATGACTTTATTGTTGTCCACTTACAATATGTTTGTAACTACTGCCATGAAGTGATATTATCTGGAAGGCGGTGGGATTGCAGTCAATGCAAAAAGTTTCATCTATGTGATAGGTAAGATATTTATACAAGCACTTTCGCATATTACATTTTGGAAAACTATTATTTTCATCTTGGTAAAGTAGTAGTTATGTAACTATTCTTCTGTTGTATTTTCCTATGCAAAACTCTTCTGTATTCAGATGCCGCGGCCTCAATGGTGGTGACATGCACAGTTTAAATGGCAAGGAAATGCATTTGCTGTCTAAGGTTTAGTCCTAACTGAATGTCCCATGTACATATTCTTTTGTGTGATATATATTATATATGAGGTCAGAATTACGTTGACGTTACAATATTTACAACCACTTGTGGCTTTGACAGTGTTCATTTCAAATTCTTTCTTTCTTCCAGATTATGATGGATGATGTTGCATCTGATACAGAGGATCAAGATACTGTTTTGGAAAATCCATTATTTGAAATTAGACATAGTTTCCTGGATTTCTGTCAGAAGAATCATTATCAATTTGACACACTTCGCCGAGCAAAGCACTCATCAATGATGATCTTGCATCACCTCCACAATTCAAGGGTAGCAACATCCAGGACAACTTGCAAACTTTTTCATAAAGATTGTGATACCAAGAATGGAGGAGGGGCTTGTGTGTCACGCTTTCACAGCAAAATTGATTCTTTGAGTCGTAACAAGTCAATTGACCCCTCCTTAACCTCTGATTACGAAACTGAGAGTAAATGTTTGCAGCTAAAAGGGCCTCAGGTGTGCAAATCTTCCTTCTGACATTCTAATGTGTAAACATTGTTTGAATACCAGATATACTACTTTCCTAAGATTTTATGCTGCTATATGCTAGTAATGTGGATAAGATCATATCTAATTAAGTTTAATGGACTTAGGATCCAAGTTATGTGGCATTAATTTAATCTTGAAAGCTTTTGGTGCTTGCACTTGTAAAATTGTTAAAACAAATGTCATTATAATTCCCTTTTTTTTGGTTTGTTATCGTGGCTAAGATTATTTCCGGTTGACACTTCTCCCTGTTTTCTTGGCACAGCAAAAGATACTGCTTTTACTTCTGCAACATGCCTCTCAATGTCGAACAACTAATGGCAACTGTTGCTCTTATACAAACTGCTTTCTTATAAAAAAGTTGTTCTACCATGCAAGTAAGTGCACCATTCGAGGTTCTGGGGGTTGTCCATACTGTCAGAAGGTGTGGTATGCATTGAAGTTACATTCAAGAAATTGTAGGCAAACAAAATGCAGCCTACCGCGATGCCAGTGAGTTATACCTCTCCATTTCTATCTTCCCATTTTCTGGAGTTAAATATATATGTTCAAATCAGTTTCTGATTGAAATATTCATGTTTTAATTTGTAGGGATCTGAAGAAGTATGTAGAATCGCATGGCTGCGCTTGAGTTTCTGCCATTGTATAGCTAAGTTGGCAGTTCATATGACTAGCGAAATGTACAGTATCAACAAAGAGTCAACTGTACAGTGCTAGGTTTTGTAAGTGATAGAATTTTGCTTAATACAGCTGCATAAGAGTTATAACAGGTTGAAAGTCTGGGATGACAAGATAAGACTGAAGCTTACTGACGTAGTATTTGTTGGTCTTTAGAATGTGAATCAAGCTTGAGCTTGTCATGTCATTGTAATACTTTGACTTCTACCGGGCATGTCTTATAGCTTGAATATCAATTGTACATTTGTCTTGTGATTAACCTGTCCATAGTGTTGAGTCTATTTTTAACGGCTAGTCACGGAGAAAAGAAGTGCTTGGTTTGTGTTGTTTATTCCATACCAGCCTGGTTTATAGAATGGTAAGACATTTAGGCCCTGTTTGGTTGGATGTTAATTAATGGAATGGAATGTAAGGGAAGGGAAGGGAAGAGAAGGGTTTATAATGGAATGGAATGTAATATAGCAAAAAGTTGTTTGGGAAGGATGGAAGGGTTCATAATGTAATGTAGTGAAATGTTGTTTGGAAGATGGATGGAATGGAATGTAATGTATAATAAATGACTTTTATACCCCTTATATTAAAATGGTTGTTGCAGGAGGTTTATTATTTTATTATTAATTATATAAAAATATTAGTATTAATTATTTAATATATTTTATTTTATGTGATTTATATTAAAAATAATTTATTTATATAAAATATATATATATACAAACAATTAAAGAATATTTTTTTACATATTTTCTATTTTCATTAATAATTTTTTATTAATTGTATACAATTTTTTATTAATTATATAAATTATTATTATTAATTATTTAATATATTTTATTCTATTCTATGTGATTTATATATAAAAATAATTTATTTTATTTTCATTTATATAGAAATATATACAAACAATTAAAGAATAATTTTTAAATATATTTTCTATTTTTCATTAATAAAAATTTTATTTATTTTATAATTATATACAATTTATTATTAATTATATAAAATTATTATTATTAATTATTTAATAAATTTTATTATATTAAATTTTTATTTATATTTAAAAATAATTTATTTATATTTTTATTTATATAAAAATATATACAAATAAGAATAATTTTTAATATATTTTTTATTAATGAAAAACAGAAAATATATAAAAATTATTATTTA
>JANZLH020000139.1:3762203-3790799 GCA_026770325.2 Erythroxylum fimbriatum
AACCATCAAGGAGATTAAATACATCTCTATCGTATCATTCCATACCCCATCTTTTTCATTTACTTCCATACAATCATGGTCATTATTCATATTGTTCAAGCCTTCCATAACTAAATGTAATAACATATAAGTGACATCAATCATAATAATATTTACAAAGTATTAAATGCTAAATATAATTTAAAATAAACATGTGACAATGCATCGTATTCTACACTTAAAAAACAAACATTGGTTCTCTACATTAACAAGAGCTAATATATCAAGACTATAAAGTCCCGTGACCGTGAGAGTTGTAAAAATAGGAATACACATTAACAATGGCATGTAAAGAAGTATATTTAAATATCAACATTGAAAAAGGAGTTCGAATAAAGTTACAGTAGTTTCCATTAACTTTCTTTTGACATAATTCAATTTTTCCCAGTCTTAAATGATAACACAATCAACGCAACTTGCACCATTATATGAGTTATAATAAGAGGTTTTCCTGTAGATAGGCAGCATTACTCTTCTTAGTTTTTTTTTAATGTGTGCTGGGTCAGTACAACAGGATAAGTGTTTTTCTTTTTTTACAAGGAAAAGAAACAAAATTACATGATCCTCTAAAGGAGGCTAACTTTAGCCATATCTTCTAGAAGGATAATGTCACACCTAAGAGTGTACTATAAAAATTGGTGAGGAAATGATACAAAGAACAGTCTCATGTCCTTTGTAAGTGTAGTCGCATTGAATGCTCCTAAGCAGGCTGTAATGAAAGAGCCTTTGACGAAGTCAGTTGAGAAACAGAATTTAGGATTCAGGGATATTCAGGTCTTTTGACGATGGAATTATGACTTTCCTTCAAAGAAATAACAGAAATTACGTTGAAAGAAAACCTGTCTTTGTTTTGTGTTACGAAGTTTTCATGAAAAATGAAAATTTAACTGATAAAGGCATACTGTGAATTGTCTTACCAACAGCTTCTGATGCTGTCAGAAAACTGGGAATTATCAATAAACTGCAGGTACTCAATTGATGGGTTATCACTATTATTGTAACTCAAACGATAGATACATATGGCCAGAAGCATGTGAGCATTAGTTACAAGAGTAGTTGGAGCTTCCAGATAATTGTCATTGTTAACTGGCCATACGTACTCTTTGGGGACAACAATTCCCTATATAAAGGGCTTTGTTGTAGCTAAAATGTCCAAATATTGCGCCATAGGTTTGCTTGCTTATGGGTTTCGTAGCATTTTTGCCCCCGAAAACGAAGAAGAGCTTCGTCCTGGCCCTGTTCACTCTAGCACAAATTATCTTCAAGAAGCCAATCTCAGAAGAAGAAATTTGAGTGGCATCTCTCAATGTGCTTTGAACATATGATGCCCCACTTAGTTTGCGCTTACCATTATTATGATATTAACTATATCAATATGATTAGATTAGTAAACTAAAAGTAAAATAAAAGCATTCGAGATTTTATTGGATCTGTTCGGTGAGATAAAGACCCAATAATCAAAAATCAGTGTAAACCGTACCACTCTAGAAGCAAGGACCAAATCAGTAAACTCAAAGATTATCCTCATGAACTCAATCATAACTTGAGAATGTGAAAAAGAAAACATGAGGACTAACAAGAACAGCATGTTATCTGAAACAAAAGCAGGGAGGGATGAAATGGGCGGTTAATTGTAGAACAAACTTGGCAGAGAGAATATGGTTTGAACCACTGCATAAGAATAAGAGATAACAAACTGGAAGTTGGACTAGCCATTTAGTCATGAGTAACATAGTTTTGTTGTAATCTTCTTGACATCTCAAACACGCTGAATTGTCTTCAATTAAGAAATTCATTTCAGATCATAAGTACCTTAGCACATGCCCAAAATATTTGCGCCCAAAATCAAAAAGTCGTTAACCATTAACCAACCACCAAAGGCCTTGAAAGTTGAAAAACCTTTCGTCTCTCTCTCTCTTAGCGAAAATGCTAAGGAGGCCAACACACTCATGTCCACCACCCGAAAAATAGAGGATTATTCAACTTCTGGAGATCTATTTCAGTATCACGTTCAAGGGCGGAGAAATGGGCCCGTGTTTTTTTTCCTTAATTTAATTCCAAATTTTTAGCTAACTGATCTTGTCATCTGCATGTTTCGAGAAGCCACAAACATTTACTCACAATGATGATTTGACATCCGCTGCTTCCCCAATTCCATCTGTTTCGGAACCTCACAACGTAACTAAAGCATATCTGCTACAGGCCTAATGATGATTTATGAATAATTTGGCCTTTTCAGATGAGAAGTTTAGGAATGAGAAATTTCAGTCCACATTTTGTTCTAACTTGTAATACAGAGCCAGAATTTTTTCTCATTTAAATAGTGACTTAATCATCCTTTTGATAAAAAGTGAGCAGATTTAAAGAGGAAATAATTATTTAGAAGAAGATGTTTTATTTCACTTGAATCAATTTAGTTCAAGTACAAAGAGGTATTTATAGGTACAAAAATGACTCTTCATATCTAAGTACATGAACTCATTAATGGACCCAAATAAATAAACCATACATGAACTCAAAACCATACATGGACCAATATTTAATTCTGTAACTAATACATGAACATAATTAAATTCCTAACAATGAACTTAAACATCCATGTATCTAAACTTCAAACATTCATATATCTAGATCAACTTTCAAATTACTCTTCAACACTCCTCCTTAATTTTAAATTTTTTTCATCCTTCAAGTCTTGTCCTCAAATGTTGAAAAACTTCAAATTTGAGTGATTTCGTAAAAATATCCGCAACTTGACCATTAGTTCTCACATGCTCGAGCTTCACTTTATTCTTTGCGATACATTCTCTAATAAAATGATACCTAGTATCTATACGTTTGCTTCGATCATGAAAAACTAGGTTCTTAGCCAATGCTTGTGCAAACTTGTTATCAATACATATTTCAGTTGCTTTCTTTGGTAGTAAGTGAAGTTCATTCAATAGCCTCCTAAGCCAAATAGCATGACAAGTGCATGAAGTTGCAGCCACATATTTAGATTCACAACTTGACAAACTCACAATAGATTGCTTCTTTGAACTCCATGTAATAGCGCAATCACCCATAAAAAACACAAAACCAGTTATGCTTTTTCTATCATCAATATCTCCCATAAAATCACTATCACAAAACCCAACAAGCTTGAAATCAACAGATGATGTATAGAGCAATCCATAGTCAATTGTACCTTTGATATATCGGAGAATCCTCTTAGCTGCCTTCAAATGAGTACAAGTAGGTGCTTCCATTAAACGACTTATCATTCCAACAGAAAAGAGAATATCTAGTCTTGTACATGTCAAGTATCTCAAGCATCCAACAAGGCTTTTGAATACAGAAGAATCTTTCTTAACTCCATCATCAAACTTTGTCAATTTAATTCCACATTCCATGGGTGTAGTCACCGGATTGCAATCAAGCATTTGGAACTTCATCAATATTTCTTTTACATATCTTTCTTGTGAAATAAAAATTCCATCTTTCATTTTCTTTACCTCTAAGCCTAAATAGTATGACATCAATCCAATATCTGTCATCTCAAACTCCAAAGACATAGCTTTCTTGAACTCTTGAAACAATATTGGATTATTACCGATAAAAATAAGATCATCTACATAAAGACAAATGAGCAGAATATCTCCATTTCCATATGATTTAATGTAAAGAACGTATTCATGAGAACAAAGAACAAACCCATTATCTTGGAAGTATTTGTCGATGCGAGTATTCCATGCCCTTGGTGCTTACTTTAACCCCTACAACGCCATTTTCAATCTTAAGATCTCATCTTTGTGACCTTTAACTGTAAAGCTAATCGGTTGTTCAATAAATACTTCTTGAAGATTGTCATTTAGAAAAGCTGACTTTACATCAAGTTGATAGATCTTCCACTTCTTTTAAGCTGCAAAAGAGATCAATAAACGAATAGTCTTCATACGAGCAACAGGTGCAAATACTTCATCATAATCCACTCCATGCTTTTGCTTGTAGCCTTTAGCAAAGAGCCTTGCTTTGTATTTATCTACATCTCCATTGACATTCTTTTTTATCTTGTAGACCCATTTGACTCCAATAGCTTCATGACCTTTAGAAAGAGTTGCTAATTCCTAAGTAATGTTTTTCTTTATTGCCTTGATCTCCTCCTATATGGCTTGTCTCCATCTTTTGTCCTTCACGGCCTCCCTAAAATTTAAAGGTTCACTATCTACAAGAAGACAAAAGAAATTACTTACATCAACATCATTGATTTCTTCTATTTGTTCATAAATATCATAAATACTCCTTATTTTTTGTGCATCACTTGAACTTCCTCCATGCATGGAAGAAGAAGAATGAAGCATATTTGGAGAAGCAAGTGGAGTTAACGAGGCATATTTGGAGAAGCAAGTGGAGTTAACGAGGCATATTTGGAGAAGCAAGTGGAGTTATCTCTTGAATATTTGTTGTGGTTTCTTGCTCTTCATCTTCAAAGTATGGGAGAAAATCATAAGTGATTTCTTGTGTCTCCGAATCCTTTATTGCTTCTTCATCAAATTTGACATCTCTGTTCACAACAATCCTTCCATTGCTTGGATTGTACAATCGGTAGCCTTTGGAATTTAGGTCATAGCCAATGAATACTTGCTTAACACTTCGATCATCGAGCTTGGATCTTTCTTGTTGCAGCACATGAGCATATGATATGCTTCTAAAAACTCGTAGATGAGCAACACTAGGCTTCATTCCATTCCACGCTTGTTGTGAAGTTTGATCTTTGACATTTCTTGTTGGAGACCAATTTGACAAATCAATTGCATAAGAAACAGCTTCGGCCCAAAATTCTTTAGGCATATTTTTGGCCTTCAACATACATCGAGCCATGTTAAGAATTGTTATATTCTTCCTTTCAGCTACTCCATTTTGTTAGGGCGATCTTGGGACTGTTAACAGATAACAGATTCCATATATTTCAAAGAAATCAAGAAACTCCTTAGATGTGAACGCGCCTCCTCTATCGAACCTTAGGACTTTAATTGTATAACCACTTTCATTCTCCACAAGTACCTTGAACTTCTTAAATGCTTCAAATGCTTCTGATTTCTACTTTAAGAAATAAACTCATGTTTTTCTACTATAATCATTAATGAAAAGTAAGAAGTATCTACTTTTACCTGTTGATAATGGCTTGGTTGGTTCACACACATCAATATGAATAAGTTAGAGTGGTGCAGTTGCTCTTGTCACTGTTTCTTTTGAAAAACTTCCTTCTTGAATGCTTGTCAAGTAAACATGCTTCACATAAATGATATGGGTGGTTGACGGAAGGCATTCCTTTCACCATGTATTTATCTCCCAATGCATTGAGTGCGCCACAATTTAAGTATCCAAATCTCATATGCCAACGCCATGCTTCATCTTTCACATCCACCTTTAAACATGTTACTTCAATTGTCTTGATATTCAACATAAACATTTTATTCTTCGACATAAACACCTTGGCAATCAATTGAGCATGTTGATCTCTAAGCCAAAGACGACAATCTTTCATGTGAATTTCATATCCTTTTTTAAGAAGTTACCCCAAACTTAAAATATTACTTTTCAATTTAGGAACATAATAGACATCATTAATAAGTCTATGGCTTCCATCTCTTGAAGAAATTAGAATGGTACCTTTTCCAAGAATTTGAATATTTGACAAATCTCCAAAAGAAACGTTGCCTTATACCTTTTCATCAAGTTCCACAAATTTGCCTTTACCTCCACACATATGATTGCTTGCGTCATTATCTAAAAACCATGTACTTTCATCCTTACTTGTATTATCTTTGAGTGCTAGCAATAAAGCGGGCTCTTCGTCTCCTTGCTTGTCATCAATAATATTGATTTACTCCTTAACTTGATTAGGCGTAACATAACATTCCCAAGAAAAATGTCCAAATTTATGACAATTATAGCATTCAACATTAGACTTATCATACCTCCTCTCATTTTGTCTAAAATTGTAACCTCCTCTTCCTCTTCCTCTTCCTCTTCCTCTTCCTCTTGATTTTCCTTGGCCTTTGTAAGATTGATTGTTTCCATCATTATTGGCAGTGTTATAATCTTCTTTACTTCTTCCTCCATAAATTTGTCCTCGACCTCGACCACGACCACGACCACGACCATATCCTCGACCACGTCCTCGTCCTCTTCCTTTTTGATTGCTCTCTCCATCATCATCTTTTAACACAAACCTTGCTTTAACTGCTTACTCCAAAGGTTCTTCTTGCCTCTTCTTGATCTTGTCTTCGTAAGCTTGTAAAGACCCCTCTATTTGTTCAAGTGTCAAAGAGTCTAGATCTTTAGACTCCTCAATGACGCAAACCACATAATCAAACTTTAGGTTCAAGGAACGAAAAATCTTCTCTACTACGTGACCATCTTCAACTTGATCTCCATATCTCTTCATTTGATTCACAATGGTCTTCACTCGTGAACAATAGTTTGAGATTGATTCGGATTCCTTCATGCGCAAAGATTCAAAATCACCTCGCAATGATTGGAGTTGAATCTTTTTTTACCTTATCAATTCCTTGAAAGGAACTTTGCAAAATCTCCCATGCTTCTTTTGAAGTGGCTGCATCGGCCACCTTCTCAAACATTGAATCATCTATACATTGATAGATGAGGGTAAGGGCCTGTTGATCCTTCTTCTTGATCTTTGCCAAAGCATCTTTCTCATTTTGAGATAAATCGGCTTCACTTTGAGGTTGCATAAAACCTTTCTTTACAATCTCTCAAGCATCTTGTCAGCCAAGCACTACTTTCATGCAAAGACACCATGTTTCATAATTTTCTTTTGTGAGGCGAGAGAATTGAGATGAGTATACTCCACCATTATTTTCCATTTCTTAAAGAACTTGGCTCTGATACCACTTTATTAAGAAGTGAGGAGGTTTAGAGAGGAGAGAATTGTTTAGAAGAAGAGGTTGTATTTCACTTAAATGATTTAGTTCAAGTGCAAAAGGGTATTTATAGGTACAAAAATGACTCTTCATATCTAAGTACATGAACCCATTAATGAACCCAAATAAATAAACCAAACATGAACTCAAAATCATACATGGACCAATATTTAATTATGTAACTAATACATGAACATAATTAAACTCCTAACAATAAACTTAAACATCCATGTATCTAGACTTACTTTCAAATTACTCTTCAACTGTGTCAACTTCTTTAAATAAAAACTAATAAAAAGCAACCTGACCCAAGCAAGGGCAAGCAAGACACCTATCTAAAGTAACAAAAATGTTCTCATTTTGTTTCGATTTGTTCTTTTGAAGAGACTCTTGACCCTCATAAGGAGAAAAAAAAAGCTCTTATTTTGTCTTCTTCATTCTTTACTTTTAATTCTCATAAAAAAAAAGACAAAATAGGAGCTTGTTTTTCTTTGTCAGAACTTATAAAATGTAAAAAAAGACCCTGGTAAAAGAATTATATAATTTCATTTCAAAAAATATAAAGATATGAAATTATCAAGTCAATACCAAGCAAGTTGAAAATAATTATGTCTTCAAGTCACCCCATGTCACTAAAAATCAAAATAAATCATCCAAATTATTTTTCAAACGCCAGAGATATCTGACAAATTTGTATTTTTATTCTTCTTTCTGTTTATGGTGATTCTGCAAATAAGATGACCAAATGGATGTGAAGAAAACCTGCGAGGTGGGGTTGTAATCTACTAATCTAAGTAACGTCCGTGGATGCCCATGTTCTTTATTCAGATTTGCAGTTTACGGCATTCCATGTTTCAGAGGTATGGTAACACATCCTAGAATAGGCTACTGGAAGCAAGGAACATAGGCTATACTTTTAACTTTTACTTTCTTTTGACGGTCAAAAGCTATTTAAAGAGATCATGATTTGCATGGAAACTGGTTATTATATATTTATTTGATTTCACTACGTACGTTCTCTATCTCCAGCAAGCAAGCAATGCATAGATTTAGTTATTTAATTCGCTTCCAGTTTCTGACGCCTCAAAGGTGCCTGCAGGTTATCTTTTAAGGAGGAGTGTATCTATATTTCCTTTGCAGGAGAGTATCTATATTTAAATATTAACAAGTACCATTAAGTACTTTAGCTATGTAGTATGTCCTGAGCTAAATTGAAGGCTTGAGGGCTCAATCTGCCAAAAGTAAAACTACTCCCATTCTCGAGCCTTCTAATAAATCAAGCAAGACCCTTTAACCTTTTACACTCACACTGGTACATTCTTAGCTGATGTATGTGTTGTCTTTCCTGCAGCAACTATGTTATCATTCCGTCTACGTACTAGGACTCCTTTATCTTACAGTTACAGTTACCAATGTAACTAATTGACTCCTTTTTCTACTGTGTCAACAATGAGTATGCGGAAGAGGAGAGGAAAAGCGAAGGTTTCTTCCATCGATTTAAAGGCACAGCAACTAGAACTCTCGGTGAATTTCACTGTGGATCTGTGAGAGCTATGGCAAGCACACGAGCTGCTGTCTTTCTGTTCTCAGGAGGTCCCAATATATATCGCATGTGGAATGTTTCGATTTCGAGGTCAGTTTCAGTACTCCTTTTCTTTGGTCGAACTCTTTTAACATTTAGTTGCATACAACTCTTCTTGTGTCAATTTACTACAACTGCGCTGCGCACTGGTACTGCATGAATGTTTTTTAAAGGAAGGAAACTGAGAACAGACGCACATATAGTAAAGAGGGTTGTAATGTGTGTGCATGTCAGAGGGAGAGATAAGCAATGATGCAACTGCTTTTGCATTTTAGCTAAAGAAATAATTAATTAATTTACGAACGTATATCCCTATTGATTACGGATTCATTTTTCTTCTGGATATCGTAATTCATAGGCCTGTCAGTTTTGGCGTATCTTATAACCAATATGTTTTTGTTTCGAATACATTCCACCTGCTGATGCAAGTATCATGAGTTCATTTCTCCTATTTGGAAAACGCTGTCTCCAACTCCAATACATAAGTGAACAATATAAATCTCGTATTCACCTGATAATTTCACATGGTTTAGATTAATAAACATACACTTATTGATCTGTACATCTAGCTATGATTTCATACATTATACGTAATAGTATGAACTATATATTAAGACGAAACTGTCTCTCCATATATAGCATTGTTTGGAAGGAGTGTTTCACTCCTTTGTAGGGTTGGTTACTGGTGAGATTAAGGCTTTAATTGAGAAGTTCATCCACATACTCAAAAGGGAAGCCAAGCCCAGGAAGTAGTCCGTCCTTAGTTGTAGTCTAACATAACAATTCTAAACTAGAAAATGGAGTTTGCAATTAGAAAAATGGAAGTTAGTTAGTAGATTCTGAAAGGAATACAATAATTTCAGGTGTGAACTTAATGGCTTTTCCAGGCAAGAAAAATTTAAAAGGAGACATATTTTAATTAGGCTTTAATACTATATTACTAAATGAGTAGGGTTTTAAAACGCAAAAGCCAAAAAGATATTTAAAATTGAACTGTAAAGCAGGCAGAGGGGAAACCAAAAGGATGAAATAGGACGAGAAGGAAACTAATAATCTTATCATAAATAGATGGCATTAGACAAAATTAGTAATAAGCAATTTTTTAATTAATTATTAATTTTATTTTCCCTCTTTGAAGAGAGTTGATTAAACCACTAAAACCAATGCAAGATTGCAGTGTCTAAATGATGAAACTCTCAAGTTCAGTCAAGATATATAATATCGTAAAGGGAAAGAAAGTGCTGATAAAGCTACGTTAATTTACAATATAATTAGATTAATTCCGAATACACAAACTAATTAATATTTCAATTTTTTTAATATGAAAAACGTCACCTTAGAATTGAAAGTGAGACCATAATCACAAGATTAAGCTTCTCTTTAAACATGGAAATATGTAAGTAAAGTTTTGTTAACCAGTACTGTAAGGAGAAGACGCTTGTTTATACAATGAACTATATATATAATGGTTGAATAGGTTTTATTTTGGCCAACCCCAAATTTGTTTCGATAATCTAATACTAGCTAGATGATGTAAAGCAAGGATAGCCTTCTCTTATTTTCTCCAAATTTCACCTTAATCTCCTTTATCATCTGGATTTCAATTTTTTAAAAGAAAAAATTATCTCATTCAGAAGCCCTAAAAGGCAGCCAAAAACTGATTACAATGCAAAGTTGTTAAAGAGACAAAAGGTACTAAAGATGTAACAAAATTAGCGTTAAATGTTAAGAAATGAGACTACTTAAAGACAACAACTATTCAATCTCTAGATTCCATCTGCTTTTGAGAGAGAGCTCAATTTTTCTGTAAGGATATATATAAGTTATTATTTTTTTTTTGATCCAACAGCTCACTCTATGGGTAAGAACATATTTGTCAGATTTAAAATTCCTGAAAACTTTTGAGTTTCTTTCCTTTCAAATATAGAGTATACAGTGAAATTGAGACAAAGGCTTAAGCATATCTAATCTTTCCCCATTATTTTGTATTGATTATTAGCCCAAATTAGGATTTCATTCCAATTATTGTAGGGATAATCCAAATTCAAGTAATGAAGTATTCTGGCCCAAATGGAGAAAGAGTAGCCACATTGAAAGAAAAGATGAGAGGTTGTCTCACGAACCAAATTATAAAGGTAGAAAACCTGATCAGTTCAAATCTTGAGCCTGTATTTTACTTTCAATCTACCTCTGGCAGCTAATCATGTGGTAAAGGAGGCTTTGGGTATCAATGATCCTTTTCAAACAATGTTATACCAAGGAACATAAAGAAGATGGGGTCTAATAACTTCTAAACATAAGGAATTGGAGAATTCTCCGTTACTTGTGGATTTCCATATAATTTTATCCTTCAAAAAGTGGTTAGGTAAATAGGTTTGAAGATAAGAGAGCAATATGTCTATATAGGGTTGACAATGGGTAGGGTTTAGTTCGGATTTTACTCAACCCATATCCATATCCATTTTTTATAACTCAACTCATATCTATATCCATATTCATCGGTTTTTACGATTTACTACCCATATCCAAATCTATTGGATTGTTCGAGTTTTTGGATATCTATCGGGTTATATAGCACATAAAAATATAACTTTTAAATAAAATATATAAAGAACAGATTTTTTGAACGCTTCAAATCAAAATTACTTTCAAAATAATAAGTCAAGATTTTGATTTATACGTTTTAAAAAACTATAAAATTAAAATAATAAAAATCATAATGTCTAGTGCAAAGACAACATATATTTTTCACAATCAAGAACTAGACACAAAGACTGAAATATCCAAAGCTTCAAATTAACTTTACGTAAACTTCAAAACATTCAAAACTCCATCTCCATATCATTTGCATTGTTATCATCATCCTATAAGAAAATAAAATATGATGAAAAATGTGAGGACTGAGGAGTAAAGTGAGGATTTTAACGCTGTTTCTTCTCAGAAAATACTAATATTTTATTATATTTAACCATAAATATTCAAGAAAAATAGAAAAAATAAAGTTAATAAAAAATGGGTAGAATATGGGTATCTATCGGGGGTTATCACTAGACCCATATTCAAATCCATATCTACATCCATTTTTCAACATCCATTTTTTAGTTTCCATGTCCATTTTTTGGGTCGGGGTAGTGCGAATATTAATCGGGTTGAAAACTCACTGTAAGTCTTATATCTATACCTTTTTCAATGGCTAGCCAAGAACACTGATCAATAATTTGGGAGACTCTAGCAATAGCTGAAATTCTAATTACAAGGGATGAGATTTCACTTCTTGTAAATAGAGGATTAAGAGGGGACTAATTACCAAATCATTCTCTACTAATAGTTAGTCAAGGTACTAAATCTACCTTTAAAATCATTCCATTAGATTAATTAACCGAGATAAGGTAGGTTTAATGTTACAGTAAGAAATTAATCAGGAATCTCATACCAATGCCAACTCCCTGGGATTGTGACTAAAAGTGTAACAAGACAAAGGGGTTTAATTGAGCTTGATATATATCAGTAGTTAAGTTAGTAACTGATTTTAAAGCACTAGGGCTTGGCATCATAATTTATCTATAGAGTACAAAATACATTTCATATTAAAGAATATGATCACATTTATAGGTAGTATTTTTATTTTTCCGCTCTTGATGTAGAAGGAACAACTCTTAATCAAATAAAAAGAATATGTAAATGATAATTAGTAGGCCATCATGTTATCGCCCGTTGTGCCACTTTCATGGTTGCTTTTCTCTCTACAAAAGGACTAACATTGTCACTCTGCAGTAATACACCAGTTTTAAGTTCTTATTAACCTCAAAACACAAATTAGAAGCAGGAAATCCAGAGCCCTGTTACGTTAAAGACAATGTCTTTTCCAACCACAGGTCTGATATCCTTTCACTGATGTGCCTAGTCGACCATGTTAAGATCCGGTTGTGACCTCTGCTGTTTAATTAGTAATATTAAATTTAGTAAGGGTTGTACGTTAAGGATTTTGAGATGATACATACAACAAAAATGTATTAACTACTGCACAAGGATTCTGATTTAAATTGGGTCAAAGAAACGCCTCACTCTACTGAGCTAGTATCAATTACAATGCACAAGAACTGGAAGTGGGTGAGAGAACAAAAGTTCTGTGTTGTAGGTTAATTAGTAACTTTGATCAAGAGTTTAGCAGTTGCATTTTTAACAATTAAGTATTGCATATTCAATTGAGTGTTTTGACGATGACTGGCTATTTTCTTCTGTGGACTTAAAGCACAAGTGAGACAATAGTATATATGCATTACATTGATAGAGAAGAATGAAGAATCTGGATAGATAGCACATTCATATGCATACACGCAAGTGATTTAATGGTCAAATATTAATGATGGAGGTAATTCCTGAGATCGATTCATTTCTCTTCTTAAAGCTTTGTATCAACTCTATGTATAGGTGGTACATATAGAATACACTCCAAGACTTCACATGAAAAGCCGCTTGCATTCAGTCCCCTAGCATCTTATGTAGGAGTTAATTATATATGTTTGGATGGATTTATACAATTTTTGTCCAAGTCTACAATTACAGATATTGTTATTGAACCGTGACACAATGTTGGCAACATCAGTTGGAATCAATTCGACAAACCTGAACCTCAACATCACTTACATTCTGCCATTTAGATAAGAGTGGACTTAAATTTTAACAAACTGATGTTTTACGGACATAGTTTTCGTTCCGCTAATGCTTTCCTGAATTCCTAACGTAGAGTGGGTATTATTAACTAGACAAAATTATAGCACTTGTTGATTATCTAGCTTAACCAATTCATTTGACAAGATCTTGTCGTTCCCCTATTTAATTAATATCTGAAAAATCAACCTTATGTCTTTTGAAATCAATTAGTAACCTGTTGTTGCAGGGAAAGAAAATTGACTAGCAATTAGCTTAATAACATACGTAGACGGGATACAGTTAACTCGATTGATAGGAAAGAGAGCAGAAAACTATCCTAAATTTGATCCGCAACATCAAACATACAACAAAAGAACTACCCCCTTGCATTTTACTTCTTATTCATGCTATTTACTTTTGTTGATATTGATTGGTTTGATCAGCGTCCCAGAGTTTGCCGTAGATTTGTAATCCTGCAAATTGAGACAGAATTTAATGTCAAGTGTCGATGAACTCAGAAGCAAGGATGGTGTTTACGAGATCCTACCTGTAGATAGATTCATATTTGTGATAGCAACTAAACTAGAACGACTTAGTGCATTGCTTATGTCCCAATTTGGTGGCAGGCTGGGCAGGCAGTTGTTGCTGCCGTGGTGGTCGTTGGTCTTGCTGCAGCTAATAACTTCTTTTGCTAGTTCAAGGTTTTTTTGGTAACCCATGATTGTAGATGCCTTCAACTTCCTCTTCATCATGATTGGCCCCTCAACAACATCCTCTTTCATCCGTACTTGATGGTAAAGTGAGTTAGAGGTAAGGTGTTCATCAGCTTCATGAACCGCATTCTTCACAGAACAGGTCAGTTTCTGATGATCACCGGTAGAACCTGATTTCCCACAACCTTGATATTGGTTCGCCATATGAGGACTGGCTTCCGGACATTTGTCGGAGGACTCACGGACGCTTCTAGTGAACATCTTCGCTCTAGTCCTTTCCCTTGCTCTTGCTCTTGCCTTTGCCCTAGACTCTTTGACCAGAGGATCCATCGTAGATTTTTGCAACTTCTTCGTCTTCTTCTCATTAGAAACAGCACCCAAAGGCTCAGTCTTTGAATCTGTCTCTTCTAGGTCATCATCAGCTTCAGACACAACCTCACACATGGAAGTTCCATCCTGGGTTAGCTCCTTTATGGCTTTTCTTGATTTGGTGAGTAACCAATCTAGGGTTTCACTTGCTTTTTCAAACCCTAGCATGTCCTGGAGATCAAAAAACTTCCGGGCAATTCCTATGGACAATCTCACCCTCCGATCTCTCAAGCCTTGAGCAGTGTTGATTTTACTGTGCCTATCTTTCTTTGCAGGCCTTTTCAGAGGAAGGAAATCAGGATGATCAAGCTGATAACGGTCTATAAGTAAACCAAAATCCTGCTTAGAGTTCATGGCATGATTTGAGTTAGCTCCCATGTCCAGGAAAGACTCGGGCTCAGCTATTGAAGGATTAGTAGGTAACCAAGGAGCTGCGATGAGTGGGTTGTGATGGTGATGGTAAACTAACAAGCCATTAGTTTCGTGGTCAATAATGTCAGGAGGATTGTACTGACGAGAAGAAGAGGAAGGATGTAGACAAAGATTGACACAATTTGTGGAGGAGAACATTTGTTACTTTAGGCTTCACTGGTTTTTCTCGGAGATCGATGATCTGTTTCAGAGAAAACTATTTGTCTTGGACACCTATGAAAGAGCTTCACTACCCATTTTTTAAAATCTTTTCCCAGGGTTCACTTCTCTGCTAGGATCGTACTATAAATATATGGAAGAGACATGGATATCCACCGAACAATATAAGAGCAAGAGGGACAATAAGAAATTTGGTTCTGATCTATTATTTTATCAACCACATTTTTTCTCTCTTCAGTACGTATAGGGCAAAGCTGGTATAGGTGGATGGATAGAGAAGGAGCTGAATAGTTTTTGCCAACACCAAAGTATGGTAGGGACTGATGGTAATCTTTTCACACTTTTAAGCCCGTTAATCCAGAGATGTGACCTAGGGATTTAGGAATTGGGTTGCTCTTATCATAATTCCCAGATGTTGCTGGTCTATCTAAAATCTAATGCTAGTAGTAGGTATCCTATCTTTACCCCAAAACCTCAAATTTAGACTGAATAATAAATAAAAGAAAATCCCGAGAGGCAAAAGTCTTCATACCACTCAATTCAATTCAAACCCTAAGGTTTCCATAACAGGCCTTCACTACATGTAGGCTTTAGGTAAGAACTACGAACTCCTAACTTTTATGTGGATACCTTGCTTTTACTAGATAAATAAAAATTCTTACCTGTGATGAAGTTTTAAGTTTGACTAGTATATATGTATTTCCATTTTCTTATCTAAAGAGGAGTTAACCAAGAAATTTTATCTAACATTATATGATGCACTTAAGCTTATAATAGCAATCTCTTGATTTGGATAATTTACAGTTAAAATATTAATTCTGCAAAATAAGACTTATTATTAACTTCTATCTAATAATTTTGTTAATAGATCACCCTGAATATTATAAATTATAAATTATTTACAAAATGACTTTTCTGACCACTTATGTAAGTCAAATATACTTTTAGAACTATAATTTATTATATTTATAAATTAGTTATTTTCGAAACAACCGGTAAGATTTCTCCTTTTCGATTTAAGTTCGAGTATTAGAAACAATTAATCTTTTTATAAAATATAAAAAAGAAAATTGCATGCAATTAATGTCTTATCTCAACTCATGCAAAACAGAGACCCTTATGTACTGAAGTTGTCGTTATTATCAGGTATAAGTCTTGTACTTTTCACATAGTAGACCTTATTTATTTTGACAATTTATATGAATGAATTATCGAGTTTTGTGAAAAATATTTAATGAATAAAGATGGAAATTGATGTTAGTGTAATTACCATATTATAGTCGATGCATGAAATTTTCATGTACTTATTGTGAGATGTAAATGACATATTTATTATCATCGGAACTTATAATTAATTTGATGACAAATATGTTAAAATATGGAGTAATCTTTTATTTAATGAAATCAGGTGGTTTAATATAGATTACGTGATTGGTGTGTAAAAATTATAATTTTCATTAAAAAAAATGTCTTATTACTTTTTCGGTATTTACTGTAAAAGGTGCTTTGGCACACACCTAATTACAGTAACAGAGAAAGATTCCACTTCAGAATGTTCACTATATCTGAAATCAGAAGGATGTGGATACCAATGTGTGTGTGGACGGTACACGTGGATTGTACCCAAGAAAAAGGTAGAATTTAATTAGATACGTAGATGTATCTCCAATTCTCTATAGAAATTTTGTTATTTTGTTATTTTTTTTAAACTGATGCTATATTAATAATAAAACCGTCAGAAAAATCGAATCAACCAGACCAATCGAGCCCCAAGTCGACAGACTCACCCAATACACCTGACCTAGATCCAGAATGTAGCAATTTATGGTTAAATGACACAATTTATATGTTATTGGGCAATGCAGTATTAAAAATTAAATCGAACCACCTAAGATAATAAATGTTATCTAAATAACCATATTCTTTTTCATAAATTAGATTTAGAAAAGATTAATATAGAAGGTGAACTTTAGAACAATTGATAAAATTACTTAACTATATAGTCATAGATTTAAGAAAGTACACCAAATAAATATGTTGACTATATAAGAGGTGTTTTACTTTGGTACTTTGGTTATAATATATTGGACAATTCAACTACCTTATTGTTGATCTTTAATTAGTTCAAGTACCAACATTTATTACATTTCTGATTTCTCATATTCCGCACTTGTACTCGTTGTTTCCTTCTCTAGAAATTCATGCCCTTGTTTCCCGCTGATGCTTTTGCCTCTCTGCCACAACTTATCAATTCCCACTTATCTATATTAATTACTTGTTATTGTATAGACACAGATGAATGAGACCAAGAAATGGAAAAAGATAAGGAAAAGAAAATTTTGATGTTGCTTTGAAAAGACAGCCTATGAGTGGACAAAACGTCATGATTTGAGTGGGTGAGAGTGAATCACTCAAGCATCATAGTTAATGCTTCCCAAATTCCTTTTACTAAGGCTTAGTTGAAAGCTCAATACACTCTTTTCATTGCGAATTGCACTGTAGCCACTGGGAGATCTGTGATTAAAAGAGAACAGTCCTTCCAATTCCAAATATCTTACAACATTCTACTAACAAGTAATAACTTGCTGTCCTTTGTTTTTTTGGTTACGGGTACATATTTCCTAAAATGCACAACCATTGTCTTTTTAAATATAAATTAAATAAACCTATAACACACTTAATTATACACTCTCAAAAGTTTCTATTTTCCCATGTCCTTACCTTGTCTTATGAATCTCAGCTATCTATTTATATGAGTCCCGTATAAATGGACGACTAAAATTCATAAAACAGAATAGGGACAAGAGAAAATAGGCAGAAGATTCGTCCCCCCAAAAGATGGCATTAAATAGTCTTATTGGAACAATAGTGTGTCGGAAACCAATTACTGTTATGGCTTTTTCTATGTTAGTATTCATAAATTCAGCCAATGACTAAAGTTTGTTACTGTCCTTAATTTATTACACTGTTGCAGATGCAAATAAATCTTTATGGAACTTGTTTGGTTTTATAAATTAAAGTTAAAAGTATTACCAGAAACTTGCAGAGTAATTTGGTGCACTGCTTGAAACGATTCTCTTGCATAAAATGGAGCAGGAGCACTCATACGAGTAGAGTTTTGAGCACATATAAATCGCTTCATGGAGTTGATTTAGTATGGAGCAGGGAAACAAATATCTGACTGACTAAGGTTACGTGCTTGCTTATCCTTCCTAGAAACTGCTTGGGTAGGCTAAGGTGCACTGCACATGATGTTGGTACTAGGTAGACAAGATGTTGCATTTAGAGAGGTAGGTGGCTAGGGTAGGCTCCAAAACCCATTACGATCAAGGCAGCTCCATCACAATGCCAGCCTTTCGAAACTATATATTCCAGCCAAGCTGACCATAGCAAGCAAACCCTTTGTTGTCATCGTCTTGTAACTATATGACTTCTACCAATCCGTCTGTCTCATTACTCTGGTAATATTAGTTAAAGTTTACTTTGCAGGTCTGGACCACTTGAAACTTGTGGGCAAGTATTCATCTTCTGTTCAACATTCAATCATCTCATGTCACCGCTTTTAGCTTATAATTGGATTTCTCATTCCCGGCTTTATTTTGCAAGAACAAAATCAATGTTCTTGCAAGTGACTTGGGAAGTCGAATTTTTGTTGTGAGAACTTTTCATAAATCTAACAACTTAATCATTGTTCAATAACACTTGTGTCATAGGAACAACCACTCAACCAGATTGCCCTTCCCATGTCACTCATCATACACAAGTATCCATAGGCGAGTCAAGATTGTTTTATAGTCACTGAAATGCACACAAACTATATATGGAACCCTATTTTATAAATATTTTGATAAATATCCTATTTTATAGTTTGAGAAAATATTTTTTTTTTCTAATTCCATGTTTCATTTTTATTTCCAATTTGATTATTTAAATATTTATTAGTTAAAATTTCAAGTAAAATTGAAAAATATTATGTATAATTACATATATTTTATATCTGATGTTTCCCTTATATTTTCTTTTCTTATGTTTTTTTCAAATGCTAATTTTCTATGAAAAGCTCAAGAAATGACTTCTTAACAAGGAAAAGGCTTTGATATCCATGAAGGTTGAGACCTGAGAGGAGACAAAGTGAAAAGGGATAGCTGCCTTATGTGATTGAAAAACGTTCATCAGTCTAATTTCAGTCATGCATTTTGATGTTAACGGAGTTTCTAATCAACCTTTTCTTTATACTGTCCATTCATTAAAACCTTTCACGGTATCTCTTCCTCTCGTCAGGCTTTCAAGCAAAAATGGCTCAGTCCCTTTCATTATCTTTTTCTCCCCATTTGTTTTGTCCGCTGGTGGTGGTGGCTTTTTTTTAATGTTTAACGGTGACTGGAAAAGACAGGGTCTAAAGTAGTTATATGTAAGAAGCATGATTATGTGAATAATTGCTGACAGTGAGTTTGCCTTGGATATTTGCAGTTGCAGATGAGGTGTGCATGTGCTATCAACTAAACATTGCTCTTTCATCTACATGTGCAAATCAACCCTACAACTTTTGTCCTCACTTTTAGCAGTGTCCCTCCATGGATGAGAAACTTTCATGGACTCAGCATTATTTTCTTTCTGTTCTTTTTCCTAAGTCTTAAAACTGTAAGTAAAAGTCCCTACCTTTTTTGCCTATTAAATTAGTTTTGAGACCAAGAATGAGACTTTTTGCTAATGTAGCTAGGATGCCAAAGGTATGCATGCAATAAAGGGCTTTTCAGTTTGGTTTTCCTTATTCATCTTAAAAAAGGACATCTGCTACATATTCCCTCTAGTAGTTGCTAGCCTAGCCTTGTTTTTTTTTTTTTTCCCCGTAAAAGAGGAATTCAGTTGTAACCAAAATAGCTAGATAACCATTTGTTTAGTGGGTGATCGCTATCTTTTCTTCCCATGTCTAAGAACATAGAATCCAATTAATAATCTTGGAGACAAAAGACAAGTATGAGAGGTTAAGCGGACAGAGGTTACATCAAATCCTTCCCATTATTAACAATTGCTTTTAGCTTTCTAAGTTGGTATAGCTAGATAACACTAACTTAGGACGGGGAATTCTTGTTGAAATCAATGTCTTACGTGGCCTTCCATAAAACCATCAAGCCATCCTAGGACTCCATCGAAAGACATAATTTATATCTACTGCATCCGCATGTCGCCAAGTAGTCGGCTTTTATTAGCTACCATATATTAGCAAGAGCAATTTAATTAATTGAAGGAATACCATACGTTAGATGTCTTTTTTCCTTTGTTTTGGAGTAATATATAAAAAAACGTCATATATATGCATTAATTGAATAAGCTCTCTTGAATCAAGGTATGCTGTTGTTTTCCTAAAATCACGCTAAACGTTGGTGATTGTATGATGTATTCACAAACGCAGTATGTACTTTGATTGTTCCTGGTTTCTTTTCTTCCGTTATCTGCCTTTTCTTTCCTAAGAAATTTCAACGAATCTGTGAAATTTATCGAGTGCAAAGATTAACAGCTCCGAAAAAAGCCCAACGGCCCAGCCTTTTGAACCCAAACCATTCCCTACTCTGCTCCGTCCCAGTTGAATTTGAACAAGCGATCTGTTGTTATTCACTACCCAGTTTGTTTTGCTTCACTGCAACAATTGCAGGCCAGTTCTGCTTTTTCCAAGTTATCTATTTTCAGCATCAAAGCCGTTCAAAATACGGCGACTAACTTGGAATGAGACCCAAAAGGAAGAGGTGGTCTGGTCGGTCCCCTCCCCTCCGGAGTCTGGCTCCAGTAAGTGTGGTGAGACCAAAAGTGGCAACGGTCACGAGCAGGACGTCGCTTCAAGTCATCCTAACTCTATAAATGAAAATCGATAAAAATGTTATCTTAATATGCGTGCATGTGCAGACTGACCATAGAGCTGAGGGGCAGGTGATATTGAGGGCCCGCCTCACATATCCTCTCTTAGTTAGTGGGCCCTATCTCTGGGGATTTTACTTTTTAGGAGAAAACGAATCAGTCGGACAGCTGTTGTTAGATGGGGTCCAATGAGTAGAAAGTGCACGTGGGTTCGGGTGAGGCTAAAGCTGCCATTTTGACCAATCAAACCTTCGTCTAGTCCTGCAATGTCGAATTCCGAAAGATGTTATGATTGGTCGACATGCTGCACCTGCTTCAGATTTCAATAGACCTAAGTAATATCTTACTTGCATATCTAAATTGAAATTTATCAGCCAACTGCAGGTAGTTTTTGCTAATTTGAAGTTTTTCTTGCAGCTCCTTTTGGTTATCTTACTCAACTTGCCCCAATTCACACTAGGGCTGTATGTGTTGGTGGGGACAATTGTAAGGAATTTTATATAGGGTGTTAGAAGAAGCTAAGCATAAGCAGCCTGGGAACTGGGAAGTAATACTAATCATTTGCACGTGTGAGGGGTGCCATTAAATTTTGGGGGACCACTTTTGAAGTTTTCGTGACAAATTGAATTGCTGAATGCTGATCCCAGTTTTTACCATGAGAAGATTGATTCGACATTTCATTTAATATAACTACAACGTAGATGATAATGATGTGCTGGGGATCACCTGACTTGTATACTAGATAGTTTGAAACACATCGAGTTCAAGTTATATGGATTTCAACACAAAGTATGACAAGACAGCAATTATTTGTATATATAGGCAGCATGTTAAGGCTTAATTTGCAAGTCACATCTGTTTATGTATTATATTATACTTATATAATTTGATTATCATTCTCTGTTGCAACCCTGTTGCGGCAGTTTCCTAATTAATCGTCAGTAATCGTTGGTTCATCATTTCTGTCCCTTACATAAGATGATGATTGAGAAAAATGTTGTATGCATTCCTTCCTTGCACAGTTACATATGCATTTGTTTTGTCACTTCATTGAAAAGCACACTCCCCTACAAAGCTATCCGGAGGTGAACCTCTTGGGGCACATCCAACACTAAAAGACCTTGTCAGATGCAACATTTTGCTATAGGCAAATAACATCGACCAAGTTATATAACTAAGTCTAAGATTTTCTCTCTTTTTCATATATATACATTTCGAAGAAGACAAAATGAGAAAAGCTCCACAGGTTGAGAAAAAGGAGTTGGTTCTCTCCTCAGTCATGCCAACATAGAAGCATAATTACACATCGCCTCATAATGTAGAGCCTTCCTTTCTGTTCTCTGAGGTACTTACCAAGCCTTTTACATGAATCCTTCTTCTTTGACCTTCCCATGCCCGCATTATTTCCATTGTCCATTATCTTCATCTTGAGAGATAGAGAGACAACTATAGGTTCTAGGGGGAGAAGGAACTGGAAAAAATTCTTGACTAGTGTTAAGCTTGAGTTGAAGGTAGTGTGTGACGAGAGAAACGGGTTGCTTATAAAGAGGGAAGAGTAAGAGTGAGTGTGGTCCATTCCTCCGAAGGACATGCCCTCAGGTCCCCTACACATGCGCTTAAGTTTTCCTTTTTTTTTTTTTACGGACTACCCCCCGCTGTCTCTCTCTGATACAGTAGTGTGTAGTGCCACATCATTCTCTGCAGCATTTATTTAGGTGTCAACTACCAAGACAATTGGTCGGCCATTGATCTTTACATACATGATCGGATGGGAAAATAGAGAGAACCATGAAAGCTATGTCTTTTCTAAGATATTTGGCCAGTTGTCATGCGGGTTTTCATGGACACCAACCCTTTTACTATACGATCATGTCTCCTTGTCATCTTCTTTGACTGCATATGCATGTATATGTGTACTGTTTCATTATGCCTAATCAATTATGTACTCCTGTGCTTTATTTCAAACCGCAGAAGATTTCTAATTGAGCATCAATTCGGCTGTTATTCTAGTTTAAGTTTATATATATAAAAAAGATGATTACACAGTAATTAAGCTTTTTTTAGGAATGTAAGATTGGATGGTTAAAAATGAACTCACAACTGACAAGCAACTAGGAAACATAAATTATATATATATGCTAGCTGTAATGGCATCAAAGCTCCAAAACCAAAAAATTTTCTTAGGATCTGATCAGTGGCTGCTTTACACATCCAAAGCAAGTGAAATGTTATAGAAGCTAACTTAATCAACAAAAGGCAAAGCATAATCCCATATGTTTTATCTTGTGCTTCTCCCGAGTAACTCTGTAAAATGGCTTAACTCAAAGCGAGCTCTGTACTTCGGTCCCTTCGATTCCCTACCGGGGGACTTTTTATACTATTTCCAGTCAACGTAACTCAACTTTAGATTAGGTTTAGGTAGCAAGATAAATAGATAGCTTATATAATCTTTTGTGTCTTGGTCATTGCAACTGAAATATTGGTTTTCTAAAGAAAGATGTAAGATTCTCAAATACTTAGTCATTGACTATTTGGTGATTGTCTTTAGCTTATTAGTGACTTAGTTAAATGCTAGTTAAAGAGATAGGCCTCTTTCTACAGATCTTTCAAGATGTTCACTTGAAGAGAATAATGTCAAATAAATATAAAAATCTTCTCGTTTCCTTTCAACCAAATTAAACAGTTGGTTTTCAGATCGCAACTATGCTAGATGTGTTTCTTTTTCCTATTTTCTTGAATCTGGTGAGTGTGCTTGATAATTCTGACTGACCCACATTGTATAAAATTGCACATTTCACACGTAGCTAGATTGAACCCACCCAAGAAAATACAAACTCGATGCCAGCCTTATCCCATGGTGTGATTGAAATTGTGATGTCGGGTGGGGTCTCTATGAACCAGTTATGAACAAGAAGCCATACTAAACGGGCGGGTTTAGATACCAAGGAGACAGTTCTTGGTAAATTAATCCCACAAATCCAACCCCAATATCAAGCAAATGGACCAGCTTCTTGTCCCAAATGTTGTTTTATAACTAGCAGAAGTACAGGTGAAACTCTCGTGAGGATATGGTGCACTGCCTCGTGCGTGGTAGACAGCTGAGATATATTTAAGACTATCTAGAGTCTAGACCTGTGATTTGGGGTTTGGGCGTACTTGTACATGGACCTTCTTGGCAGCTTCATAGCCATGGTTAAGAAAATTATATTATCCGCATAAAGCCACCTTAATTTATCCCTAGTGCTAGTATAGAATCAGCTCATATCTTTGTCTTGGTTTATTCAAATTAAGATTATTAGCCATGTCCAGACAACCCTTAATTGCTTGGTTGCGAAAATCACACGACCAAGATTGCGTTCGGGAGTTCATAAAATGGGATTGGGAGCTGCATTTTAAGTTGTGAGCATCTTATCAACTTCGTGTTTGATGTTAGTTAATTCCAAGGAAGATACTACAATATCCTTACATCCGCAAGTTGTACGGTTAATTGAACCGAGTTACTTGATCTATTAGCTAGATGAGCTGGTGAAGTTAATGCAGCTTAAAGAACAATCAACTACAGATGATTGACTTTGTACTCTAGTAATATGAGGTTTCCATGAGAACTTCAACTCAATGATTTCTTTTTTCATTTTTACCTTTAGCCCTTTGTTATAAAGCAAGTGCCAGTTTTAATAAAGGAATATTTTTGCAAAATTTTAGGATTTTTTTTTATTTTCGTATTAATTGAGAGAAACTTCTTTCTAAGGACATTGAATATTTAACTTCTATATATCCAGTTGAAAAATGAAACCTATAGCATTAGTGAGGGGAATGAACTCACGAAATCTTCTAATTAAATGACATTGAATCATATAATGGATAACACCTTCCTACGTAAATTTAGCAAAGTCCAATTTGAACGAACCTATTTTTCTTAGTGAAATTTAGTACGAAAAAAATTAATCTTCAACTGTCAAAACTTAAAGACAATAAAAACTATAGTTATAAATTTTTTAATTTTATGCAATATTGATTTCTTGAAAATGAGTTATCATTAGTGATTCTGTTTACTAATGTGAAAAACAATTAAGAAATTAGGTTGTGGCAATATTATTCTTTTCTCTTCGTTCTTTTCTTTTCTCGATTCAATCGATTATAATTATTTATTTCTTCTATTAAGTTTCATACTATTTCATATTTTGTGAAAATTGATCTTCTTAATTAAATCTTAAAAATAAATTATATCTACTCCAATCCAAGGTTTTGCCACCTTAAAATTTAAGATTCTTTTTTGGATTTTATTTTATTTTATTTCTTATTGTGGATTCTTACAAGAAAGGCAAAGGTTGTCATTAATTTTTTATAAGTTGAGGATACGATTTAGTCACTAACATTTGTACTAAAATTTAAATTAAACTCTAATGTCTGCCTCTTCTCCTTAGAGTGCAAGTTTTCGTCTGCCGTTTATCGTGCAAGGCTGTTTGAGTATGGATCAGGAGTTTCAGAATCTCGCAATCAGAGAGAAGGAGGACATTGAGTTTGTGCTTCCGCAAGCAGAGCGTCAAATCGAAGAGATCAACTATGACTTGTGTTTGCTGGGAAAACTGGTTGGTGAACGGATGGTTAATCCAGAGGCGCTAGAACGGACTCTGTTAAGCCTATGGCGGCCGATGAGAGGCGCTTTCATCAAACCTCTGGAACAAAACAATCTTTACATCATTCAATTTTACCACCATGTGGATCTGAAGAGAATGATAGCCGGAGGACCGTGGTCGTTTAACAAATGCATTTTGTTAATACATCAATAGAAGGAAGGAGAGAACCCAACGGACATAGAGTTTACACATATTGATGTCTGGGTGCAGTTTCATGGGTTGCCACTGGGGTTTGCATCAGAGATGGTAGCTAGAAATATAGGTAATCTGATGGGCATCTACCTTGAATACGATTCCACCAAGCGGACTTACCCCTGGAATAACTATATGCGGGTGCGTGTTCGTATTAATGTGACTGAACCTTTGATGCGTCGGAAGAGCATTCGCAAACAGGGAGGCGAACCAATTGTGATAACGTTTAGTTATGAGAGATTGCCACTCATCTGTTATGTGTGTGGGATTATTGGCCACACCGAAACCCACTGTCATAAGCTTTTAGAAAGACCAGAGGGGGACATTGTTCGGGAGTGGCCGGAGGAGATTTAGGCGGAGGTTCGCGCTCGGAACGTTAGGAGAACGGTGCAGTGGAAAAGAGATCCGGGTAACGGCGTCGGGGCTGATTATGCGGCGCAAAATCAGGGGAGGCCATCTGCGCAATCTTCTGCTCATCACTCCCGCAAGATAGGCAACAATGTCTCGTTTATCTCCAAGAAATCAATGGTTAGATCTTCTTCGGATGTAGGAGTACAGCTGGAACACAACTGTAGCACCATTGGGGGCAACTCGTTTGGGAAAGGCCCAATTACTCTTTATGATCAGCATAGGAAAGAATCTGGGAAAGGCCCAATCAATCAGGTTGACCAGCACGGGAAAGAAACTGACGTCATGTTAGTCGAGGACACTAAGAAGCGACCTCGACAGGGACAACAGGAGGAAAACTCGGTAGAAATGATGTATATGAGTGATTCAGAGGTGAATCCACCCACACACTATTTACCATCGGCCGGTCTGGATATGCAGACCCGCCGAGAACCATGAATTACTTAGCCTGGAACTGTCGTGGCTTAGGCAACCACCGGACAGTTTGAGCTCTGAAGGACCTAGTCAGGGTCAATAAGCCTTGTGTTTTATTTTTGTGTGAAACTTTTGCGAATTCTGCGAAGATTGATGAAATAAAGATTTTGTTAAAGTATGACTTTTGTTTTTGTGTTGAAAGAGTAGGGCGTAGTGGTGGTTTAGCCTTGTTCTGGAATCAGGCCGTTTCTGCTACAGTTGGTGGTTTCTCTAATAATCACATTGATCTCTTAATCGATGAATCAGACAATCATAAATGGCGGCTTACAGGTTTTTACGATTTTCCGGAGACACATAGAAAACAAGCTAGCTGGGAGCTTCTTAGGTCTCTATCTCGACTCTATAGTCTGCCATGGGTTTGTTTTGGGGATTTTAATAACTTGTTGTCCATAAATGATAAACTTGGTGGAGGGGCGTATCCTAACTACCTTTTTGAGGGTTTCAAAATGCATTTTGGACTGCAATCTTATTGACATTCCTCTTCTTGGTTTTGGGTATACCTGGCAGCGAGGCAGAAATGCAACTGAAATCACATTAGAGCGACTTGATCGTGCTTTTGCTAATGAGGATTGGTTAGCTATCTTTCCTTTTCACCGGTTACACAATTTGGTGAGTGTCACGTCGGATCATAATCCTATTAAGCTAGTTGCTGAGAGACACTTTCCGGCACAGCGGCGTCGACGGTTTAAATTTGAAAACGCTTGGTTAGCGGAGGAAGGTTTCCTGGATTTTATCTCGGTGTTTTGGTCTAATCATCGTGCGCTGAACCTTCTGTCTCGACTTCGGAAATGTGGTGTTGATCTACTTCACTGGCAGAAGCATTTGGGCAGTAATTTCTCTGAACGAATTCATAAGCTCAAGAAGGAAATGATTGAGGCACGTGATCAGCAACAATTTGCGATTTTGGAGGGTCATCGTACTGCCCTTAATCGGTTGCTTGCTCAAGAGGAAATATATTGGAAGCAACGTTCAAAGGTTCTGTGGTTGCAATATGGGGAGGCCAACTCCAAGTACTTTCACGCGCAGGCATCAAAACGAAGGCGAATTAATCATATCACTGAGCTTACCGATGAGAGTGGACAACAAGTTTCTGATATCGAGGGATTGAGTAAGGTTACCTTTGATTATTTTACCCAGCTTTTTTCGGATTCAGGAGGTTCGGGTTTTCAGGATTTTGATTTTATCAATCCGGTGGTGAACCAAGCGGATAATGATCTCCTTTTAGCGCCGCTACAGATGGAGGAATTCAGGAGAGCTATTTTTGATATGCATCCGGATAACGCGCCGGGGCCGGATGGTATGAACGCGGCGTTTTTTCAAAAATGCTGGCACATTGTTGGGGTCGACATCTTTCACAATTGCCGAAACTGGATGGCTCAACAAGAATTTCCTGACACGTTGAACGATGCGCTAATAGTTTTAATTCCCAAGAAAGACAAGCCGAGCTGCATGAAAGATTTTTGACCAATAGCACTGTGTAATGTTATCTACAAGATTATAGCTAAGGTAATAGCGAATCGTCTTAAAATTTTATTGGATAGAATCATCTCTCCCATGCAGTCAGCTTTTGTCCCAGGGAGGCTCATCACTGACAATGTTATGGTGGCCTTCGAAATAATTCATTATATGAGGAATAAAGGAAAGGGTAAGATCGGTGAAGCAGCTCTTAAAATCGATATCAGCAAGGCTCACGATCGGGTGGATTGGGGTTACTTGCGTTTCATATTATTAAAGTTGGGATTTGACAAGAGATGGGTGGACCTTATCATGGTTTGTGTTACTACAACTCGTTATTCAGTTGTTTTAAATGGCACAGAAGTTGGCCCGATTATTCCTAAGCGAGGTTTGAGACAGGGAGATCCATTGTCCCCGTATTTGTTCATTTTATGTGCCGAAGGGTTATCTGCTTTACTTCGGAGATACGAGGCACGAGGTGATATACACGGAGCCACAATTTGTTCTGGTAGTCCCAACGTTTCCCATCTTTTTTTCGCAGACGACAGTTTCCTCTTCTTTAGAGCAAATTCGAGGGAGGGACACAACATTAAGCGAATTCTTGCTATTTACGAAGAAGCGTCAGGTCAGGCAATTAACTTTCAAAAGTCAGGTATCATGTTCAGTTCTAATACTACTTCTGCTGCTCGTGTTGAGGTCGAAAC
>JANZLH020000139.1:3814619-3832510 GCA_026770325.2 Erythroxylum fimbriatum
AGAAGCTTGTCTATTTATACAATCTTTCTCTAATTTAAATTCAAAAATTAGATAATATTTAATCTAAATCAGCATAAAATAAAATCTAAATTTAAAGAAAATATTATGATAAAATCTTTAACCGTTTCAAAGTCACCTATTCTAACCAATTTTAACTTGTTTCAACAGTAAAGAATTGACTGGTGACCCATACTTGGCAGCCCCGAGACAAAAGAAAGCTCAGAAAAAGGAGTCCAGATCTCCTGTCCAATATTATGGTGTCTTATTGTGTCCAATAAATCTTAGCCATTTATTTATGTGGGGTCTGCATGGGGCCCGTGTGGGTCCCACAAAATTAATGGCTGAGATTTTATGAGACAGAATAAGACAGAGTAAAACTGGACAGAGGATCTAGGGTGCAGAAAAAGACCCAAGGGATAAACTATTTTATCATCTCTTTTAGGAAACTTTAGAGATTAAATGAAGCAGAAGGGCCTAAATTCTATTGGCAACAATACAAGAACTCGTCCCTGTCAACGAAACCTACCTTGCATGCACACGAGACAAAAACCTGAAGTGGCGGCCATGAATATGATGAGCCCTCGGGTTGGAGGCAGGGACCCATGTGCTCCCCCCCCCCAATACCGTTCACTCATTTTCATGAAGATGATGACAGGCACGTGACAATGCAACTACACTTTCACATTCACATGCACATCCGCGAAAGGACTCTCCTTATGGACCCTCCCTATTCTAGCAAGCAGTACGTCCATGTCCATCCTCCTGCTTCTCTGTGTCCTAAGAAAACAACCCAGCACTCGTGTCTACTTATCCTAAAACATGGTCATTCCTCAACCACTTCATCTCTAGTTAATGAATCAAACCGATCGTAGAGCTCTGCAACTCTTATGCTGTCCAATTAGATAACAAAGGTTGGTAGAAGCTTCAGAAGAAATGTGCCCCCTCTCATCTTTTATTAAATTACATAGCAGGCATAAAGAGCTTCAACACAAGCTATCTTACCATGTTTGTACATTAGACACATCGGAAGTGGCTCTTTGGAACCTGCAATATTGATACGCTATGTTCACTCGAGTGGATAAAGTATAGAAATCTCTTACAACTTGGAAAACTTGTTTTGCTTACACAAGTCCGTACTGTTGAAAACTGCCTAAATATTTGTAGATTGGTTTAGGATGACATTATCATATCTATAGATTGGATTAGGATAACTTCCTCTTTTAGGTTGTTTTTCTGTGTTTATTTTTAGGATGACTTTATCTTTTTTTTTTCAGATTAGGAAGTTCTTATCCATGCCTAAGGATGAGGGATGTATTTGAGTTTTTGTTAAACTCTGGCTCTATTTAAAGAGCTCTACAATGGAAGTTTATGATCATCTTCCGTGTAACTTCTTGTCTCCAAATTTCTGCTCTAATAACAACAAATTGGTATCAAAGCTTTCATGTAGAGGGATCTGTGAGTTGAGTGAAACAATAATAAAGGCTAACACAACATCCACACCTGTTGCACCACCAGTTTTTTATGGTGACAAATATGAAGCAAGGGATATTAGGATGACTGTTCATCTTGAAGCTCTGGATCTTTAGGAGGCTGTAGAAAAAGACTATGAAGTGTTCTAATTATTCGAAAATCCTACAATGGCGCAGCTAAAGAATTATAACGGAAAAAAAGTCCAAGCCGAAAGCTTGTTTTTTTTTCAGCTATGCCAAGTGTGATTTTTACAAGAATTATGAATATACAACCTACTAAAGATATTTGTGATTATCTCAAATTTGAATATCAAGGCAGTGAAAGAACCAAAGATATGCAAGTACTCAACTTGATCAGAGAATTTGAAACGCAAAGCATGAAGAAGATAGAAACGATTAAAAGTTATGTTGACGGGTTGCTAAGCATTGTTAATAAGGTTTGATTTCTTGGCAAGGATTTTTCTTATGAAAAAAGTGTATAGAAAATTCTTGTCACTATACCTGAAAAATATGAATCCAAAATATCTTCATTAGAAAAATCTAAAGATTTGTCAAGAATTTCTTTGAGAAAATTAGTAAATGCTTTGTAGGCACTAGAGCAGAGAAGAATGATGAGACAAAAGGAGGCAGTATAAGGTGCTTTTTGAATAAAAGCACAAAACCCAGGAGGAGACAAAGACAAGAATAATAATAAGAGGAAAAACAACAACAAAAAATTGTAGGCTTTAACGAGCAGCAAGATGAGGCTTTTCCACTTTGTCCATACTACAAAGAGACAAATCACCCTCAAAGAAAATATTGATGGAGGCTTGATGTCAAATGCCGAAAGTATGGTAATATGGGACATAAGGAATGGATCTGCAAGTCTCAACATGAAGAGGCAAAGGTGTCCACAGAGCAAAACCTAGAGGACCAATTATTTGTTGCTACATGCTTTACTACAAACAACAGTTTAGTGATTCTTGGCTAATAGACAACGACTGCACAAACTATATGGCCAATGATCAGAACCTCTTTAAAAGAGCTTGATAAATCCATTATTTATAAGATGAAAATTGGAAATGGCGATTTTATATCAGTCAGATGAAAAGGAACTGTAACTATTGAGAGTATGATAGGTTGTGCCTAACATTGACCAAAATCTGCTTAGTGTTGCACAGCTAGTTGAAAAAGGTTTCATAGTCATATTTGAAAACAAATGGTACTTGATCAAAGGTGTATAAGGTAGAGATGTATTTAAGGTGAAAATGAGAGTTAAAAGTTATACCTTATATCTGATGGAGGAGTAAATAGTTTTTTCAAGCACTAAAAGCAATGTTGAATTACAGCACAAGAGGCTTGGACATTTCCATCATGCTGGACTTATCTATATGCAGAAATAAGCTTTGGTAAAAGGTGTCTCATTACGCGAAGACAAGTTAGTTGATTGTGTGGCTTGTCAATTTATGGAAAGCAAGTCAGAAAACCATTCTCTCAAACAGCATGGAAAGCAACACACAAGTTACAGCCGGTACACAGATATTGAAGAACCTCAAAAAACATCATCTTTAAATGGTAATAAATACTATATTACATTTATTGATGATTTCACCAGATTTTGCTAGATTTATTTCTTTAAATCCAAATCTAAGGTTGCTAATATATTCTAGAAATACAAAGCCTTTATGGAAAGTCAAAGTAGTTCCAGGTTGCATATAAGAAGATCAAATAATGGGAAAGAATACACAAATGAAGTCTTTGACAAATTTTGTGAAGAAACCGGTATTTAACACCAACTTATTACACCTTACACCTATAACAGAATGGTGTAATTAAGAGAAAATCAAAGTGTTCTAGAAATGACAAGGTGTATGTTGCATAAAAAAGAACTGTCAAAGAAACTATGGGTAAAGGCTGTAACTACTATACTTTTGATGAATAGGTTGCCAACCAGAGTTTTATCTTTTAAAAACTCCATTTGAAGTCATGTTTGGTTACAAGCTAGATTTACAAAACCTTAAAAAAAATTGTGTTTGTTTTTCTTATATGCCTCATGTTAAGAGAGACAAATTTGATAAAAAGGTTGAACTAGGTTTTTTCATTAGGTATAGCAACACTAACAAACTTATAGAATTTTTCAACCATAAAATAAAAAATTTCTTGTAAATAAAGATGCCAAATTCATGGAGGACAAATAATGAAGTTGGAAGAACCAATTGAAAAGGCAATTTCTAAAAGTTGTAGAACACTTTGATGATGCTATAGATGACATAATAGTCAGAGATACAAAGCCCTTATCTAAAATTTATGAAAGAAACAATATTGTTGTCTAATTACCCGTAGAATTCAAAGAAGCTGAGAAGGATGACAAGTGGTTAGATGCTATGAAAGAACAGCTTTAGATGATTGAAAAAAATGACACATGGGAGTTGGTGGACAGACCACAACACAAATAACTCATAGGAGTTAAATGGGTCTATAGAACTAAACTTAATACAGATGGTTTTATAAATAAATACAAGGCCATATTAGTAATGAAGGGATATGTTCAAGTATTTGGAGTAGATTTTTCATAAATATTTGCTCCAATTGCATGCCTTCATACGATTAGAATGTTTCTAGCCTTAACTGCATATAAACATGAAAAGTTTACCATTTAGATGTAAAATCTGATTTTCTAAATGGTTATTTACGGGAGAGATATTTGTGGAGCAGCCAGAAGGATCCCATGTCAAGAGACAAGAGGAGAAGGTCTACAAGCTAAAAAAGGCCTTGTACAATCTTAAACAGACCCCTAGAGCCTGATACAGCAGAACTAATGATCATCTTCAAAACCTTGGATTCATTAAAAATCTAGGTGAAGCTACATTATACGTGAAGCAAACTGAAGTTAAATTAATCATAATTTATGTTTACGTTGATGATTTGCTTATAACAGGAAATAATGAGAAGCTAATAAAGGAGTTTAAAGCTTAAATACTCCAAGTATTTGAGATGACTGATCCTAACTTAATGACCTTTTTTTGTAGAATGGAGGTGAAGCAAGATAAAGATAGAGTCTTCATATGCCAAAGCAAGTATGCAAGGGAAATACTAAAAAAAATTCATATTGAGGATTGTAAAAGCACTACTACTTCAATGAACTAGAAGGAAAAGTTCAACAAAGATCATAGAGCTGATAAGGTGGATGAACATAATTATAGAAGCCTAATTGGTTGCTTCATGTATCTTACTACAACTAAAACTGATATTATATTTGCAGTAAGTATGCTTTCAAGATTTATGCATTGTGCTAGTGAAGTGCATCTTCAAGTTGCAAAAAGAATTATGAGATATGTCAAAAGTATCGTAGATTATGGAATTAAGTACACTTACTATTAGAATTTCAAACTTCATGGATATTTTGATAGTAATTATGGAGGTTTGGTTGATGATATGAAGAATACAACAGGCCACTGTTTCAACTTTGGCTCAAGGGTATTTTCATGGTGTTCAAATAAATAAGATATTGTGGCTCAAAGCACAACTGAGATAGAATATGTGGCAGCCATTGTTGTTGTAAATTAAGCAATTTAGCTCAGAAATATCTTTGCAGATTTACATATAGAGCAAAATGAGTCAACTCAAATTTTTGTTGATAATCAAGCTATCATTTCAATCTCAAACAATCTTGTTTGTCATGGAAAAAGTGCAAAGAAGAGGTGAAATATGTCTACTTTATTTGTAAGATTGATGATTAAAGTGCAGATGTCCTAACAAAGGCACTTTTAAAAGCCAGATTTGAAGAATTGAGAAGTAAACTAGGAGTTTGTAGTTATTAAGACAAGGAGAATGTTGAATATTGTCTAAATATTTGTATATTGAATTAGGACAACATTATCATACCTATAAATTGGATTAAGAAAACTTTATCTTTTGGATTATTTTTCTGTGTTTATCTTTAGGATGGCTTTATCTGTTTTTTAAGATTAGGGAGTTCTTATTCATGCCAAAGGATAAGGAATGTATTTAAGTTTTTGTTAAACTCTAGATCTAGACCCTAGCTCTATTTAAAGACCTCTACAATGGAAGTTTAAGAACATCCACCGTATAACTTTTTGTCTCCAAATTTCTGCTCTAATAACAATACCTACTTTGAAGTGGTGGCCATGCAATTGCAAATTACAGTTGAACCATCTCCTTGTACCACCAACTTCAACTTGAAGTCTTAGTCCATGTACTTACTGCAGGAGTTAAATCTCGTAATCCGAACAAGGGTTAACTCAAGACCTCATAGCAGGGAAATTTCTTGATTCCAAGGTAAGGCACTAGTAGACATGCACCTGCAGCACCATTTCTCTACCGTTGGGTTGTAGGCCCATTGTTTGTACGGTTTCAGCTTTAGTGCAATGTTTCATTTTAAGCACTGGAAGGACCCCCAATTTAAGGTAGCAGACATTGGGACAGCGAGTGACAGACATATACATGGGAATATATTGCACCACTCCACTTGCTGAAGAAAGAATGTCGTTTTACCCTGCAACTGAAAATCAGATACGTAAACCCTGTAAAAGCCATTTCAACTTGAAACCTTGAAATTGCTTGCAGACATGACTTTCACGTTCTTTCCCTGGTTCAACATATGCAAAAGAGTTATTGTTTTGCCTCAAAACAATCGTCTTCAATTGTAATGTTGTGCACAAAGAATAAGGGGGTTGATTTTTACTATATTTACCAAAGTTGGCTGTAAGATTTTGAGTCTAAAGAGAGAGAGTTCTTGACAGCTTGATATGAGTCAGACATGTTGAACTTTAGCTCAACTCTTTTGTGGCTTAAACCTCCATATATATTGAAAAGAACAAAATTTCTGACATAATCTCTATAACTTCCTATTCATATACATGGCCTTGGTGATGAAAGTAAATTGCAAAAGAAAACAGTGGAGCCAACAGGTTTTAGTCCATACCACGAACTTCCATTATAGAACTGTGACACTTCTCTACATGAAAACTGTTTCATATGTATCAGTTAACAATTTTGTCTCTTCTCAAGCAGTCCAAATAGAGACACCCAGATTTTTGGCTAACTAGAGACATAGGAACTTGATTAATAAACCAAGTGTATCTGATAATTTTCCATTTGAATAGAAAATGCTTTGAAGTGTTATTACACAGGGGTATTATGCGTCAACATTGCAAGCCTCGTGCACCTATAAAGGACTTGAACAAACTTTGGGAGTTGAGACTTGAAGATCAATACAACTTTGAACGTATTGGAACTCATTTATAGCGTCCACGATGGAACAGCCTCCATATACTTCTCGACGACGAGAGGAACCAGAATTCAGTCTCAGAGAGTGGACTTTGAGGGCTCAAATCAGTCGCGAGAATACCAAATCAAGAAGGTTTTCAGGGGCGAATATCAGAAGCTTTAGAGAAGATGCAAGGTCTTTTAGATCAAATGTAACCATTTCTAGTACTGCTTCGTCTCCTGGCTACTCACTGACAGGTACATAACTACTTCACTTCACTGCAAAGAAGCAAGTTTTGATTCTATAATTTTGAGTTAACTCGCACTTTCCCACCTCATTTTCAGAAGAAATTGACCCATCAACGTACTCGTTCACCAGTGCTCTTAAAGGTAACTAAGCATCGAAGTCCACAATGTTTTTAATAGTTGAAAGATCCAAACTTTACGTATAAAGAGTGATAATGTATTGAATGGTTCGTTGTTTTAATTTTCTTGCAGCATTGCAGGCAAGGTCAGTGTATAACAGTTGGGAATGCTTATCTCCAGATGGGTTTGCTCTAAATTCCAAGTGGAATGAAGCAGAGAAGTACATATGCAATCCACAGTCAGGAGAGGTCCCAATGGAATGTTTATCTGCAAAAACGCTTAGTGGAAGATCATTTCGTAACTTAACCTCCAGAATTACAATGTCTATGCCTCTTGTTAATTACTCTTCCCATTCTCGGTCACAACTCCACACAAAGCCCTCGCTTTCCATTGCTAACCAAGAACATTTGGCCATCCAAGGTTGTCTGAACTCTGAACACTTACATTTTCTGATACTTCAGTTGCTTTTTGGAAAATGCCTGCTTAAATTGACTCAAGCTGTTGTTTCGTTTCGCCCTTTTTCTATGTAGAAGAAAAATCGGAAGGCTCAACAAGAGATGTTGGAACTCAAAGCACACCTCCTGAACATAGCTCGAGTAGGGCAAGCCCAGCTTCAACACCTCCACTTATGGGGAAATCGTTGAAGAGATGCGAAACAGAAGGTGGAGATTCTCCTAATTCTGATAATGCAAAGCCGAAAGCTGAAGACAAGGTAAGTGTTACTAAAGATATTTTCTTAAGACTAGTCATTTCAAGCCATGAACTTAATCCATCTGCCAATTTTCTTGGTGAAAAAGAATCATAAGTGGGTGTTTTTTCTTCCTTTTATTTCTCCATTTTCTGCTTGTAGAGTGTCTGTTAATTTGTTCTTCTTTTCTGCTTTTGTTAGTTTCAATAGAAGACCTGAATGCAACATGCTCTGTCTCAGTTTTTATATCCTACACCAAAAATTTCCACCTGTAGAATTCAATTGTCTCAAACACTTAAAACACTTTCCTGTTGAGTGTATATATGGAGTGACTAAAATTGATTCCAGGTGCTCTGAAAACACAAAACTGAACTGCATCATAAACCAGCAGCACCTTTTAGTTGTAATTTGGTGAGGATCAGTGTTTAATATTTTTTACCATTTACTAAATTTGTTATATTAGTAAAATAAAGAGTGGTCCGTTCCTCAATTTGTTTTGTTTTGTGTTGCATACATGTTCCAAAACTGGCAAAAATACTTTAGGCCAGAAAAATGTAGGCAATGCATCGGCAATAGCTAAGTAGAAATGATTGTGGGGCTAAGTAGTAATAGGAGATAACATGGTCCTTCACCAATCACGCTTACCTGGGCCCCAAGTGTGCAGGTGTACAGGCTACAGCTACTCACGGCCTCCAGACTTCATCTCCGAGTCTATCAACTCGTATTAAAGTTACCAATATTATGTTCTTTGTTTTTATTAGACATGACTGAAGATGCTTCAATCTTTCCCCTTCAGATGTTTGATAACGGGGAATCTCATTGAAAGTGGCGCATCAGTATCATTACTCTTTTTTTCCCCTCTTTTTAGAAATTATCTGGGCTGGTCATGATACAGTGCAGTACGGTGATCATAACATCACGTAACACTGGGCATAGCTTTATCCAATTCCAGCCCCGTACCATCACTTTTTAGCCACAGATTTCAGCAGGGCATGCTGTCTCTGAAAGGCCACCATCTGCCCTGCTTGTTCCAAAATTATTCAACCTAGTTTCCTAAATCAAAAGCAGAACGTCAAAATCCTCACGTATTTGTCCCAAGTTAGCATATGATTTTGAAATTACTGATTAAGGATGTCTATTATATTTCCTGAAAATGATATTTCAGTCATCTCATGCATTTCATTTCCTGGAGCTCCTTCTCAAAATGACAGAGTCACAAGTCAAAACTAATGTTAATACTTTAATCCGATCCTATCTGACATCCATGGGGAGAAATTAAGTTGGCTTAATTATACTTTTCGTAAGTTAATCAGAGAGAAAAAAAGATTGTGAGAATTTTGTTCATATGCAGGTAATGATTGAAGGAAAAGAAACAAGAGAAGAAATTGATTCAACAAAGGAAAGGGAAGTGAGTGACAATGGTGAACGAAAGTGGTGGTGTAGCAGCAGGAGGCAAAGTGGGTGCTTGCCAATGATGAGAAGGCCGCAAAGAGAGAAGCACAAACCATTAAGGAAGAAGACGAATAGCATCTTTCTTCTCAATCACCTTCAAGGATGCTGGCAAGATAGCAATAATTTATGACTTTTGAGTATGGTGTTGTTCACGCTGATGTTGGTGGTGTGATAGTAGATTACTTTTTGTTTACGTTTCATGTGATTCCGATATGTAATGAAAAAGCGTGAGTGACAATGACAGGTTCCTTAGAATCCAAAATCTCTCTTGGCGTCCCCAAATGCCGCCATTTTCATCCAGAACACGAGCTCGGATGCTGATCCATCACCCTCTCCCTACAGTAATAAATAATGGTATACTAAAACTAGTCAGTACAGCATTTCATTTGAAGATATGAGCTCGCGGAGCCTACCTCCTTGACTTCCAGGATAAAAACAAGTTTCATGTCGTAAACTTTAGCTTATCTTATACCATTACGTATTAAATTAATGGTAAAGATACATATAGCTAACTGGAAATATTTTCCTGCATCCAAGTTATTTTTTATTTCAGGTTTTACAATTTCCAACTGTACCAACTAAGCCATTGAAATCGTGGCCTAACACAATTGAGTATTAGTGAATGAAATTGCAAGTCCGTGCTTGAAAGATCCACTCCAGCCCCAAAACCAACCATGTCAAGAGCTGATCAATCTCTTGGAATTTATAAAGCAGAAATAGTAATGACAAAACAAGCTCCATATTGATTCTTCCATGACCTTATTCCTAAGAAAACGTAGGTCCTAGCTAAATTCAAAGTCTCGGTGACATTTACATACTATCAAGATAGTGAAAAATCCCATGTTTCAACATATGAATAAAGAGATCAGAACCAATATTACTACTACATTTCAATGTTCTCGTAAGAGAAAAGGTGGTCTGAGGGAGAAAACGTTGTCATTTGTGCAATAAGTCGTAAACTTGGACATCCTCGATAGTGAAGTATACTTCAGTTGGTAGGACATACAATCGTAGAACTAAATAATCAGCCTGATAGCCGCTGCCAACTAAATAATCGTAGAACTAAAAATAGCATGGCAACTATATAATCAGCGAGGACAACAAAATATTGAGCATCCACTGGACGCAAAAGGATTCATCAAATATTTTTACAATTTCACTACATTGTCAATGGCTCAATGCAATAGCAAATTCCACAGCAAACTGGAACCTTTTACCTTAACCCCCTCGTACTATTCTACAGGTATACGCATTTCCAGGATCCCTACAGACAACAAACGAGATCGCGTTAAACAAGCTTTCTGTAGTAGCTGATTGCATTCCACCGCAAATAAGGAATGCAATCAGCTACAAGGACCACCCAAGGCTTTCTATGTTCAGGTTAGCTCCTCTTTTTCTCATTTCTTTTCACAACCTAAGACTGATACATTGTGGTTAGCTTTCAGCAACGTATAATTCATTAGCTATCTTGCTTGTGATGTCGTCAGAATAATGCGACCCAAGATATCTAAATCGTGAGAAATTCATTGCATACTTATTTCAAATTCTCCATTGAAAGCCACAACTTCATACCTCGATTGTAAACATTACAGATGCATCATAATGAAGCTGGCAATCTGTTTCAACTCCCAATGAGGGTCCTATTAAGCCTGCTCCTCTTCAATCTGAAAAAAAGGAAGGCTGCACGTAATAAGTGTAACATGCATTTTTTCCAGAATTGTTCTTAATGTAACAAACATGACCTTCCAACCGCCTATATATGTAACTAAAGTCCATGACAGCAAATACTTGTAGAAGTGCCAAATTCAGCAAAAAAGGAGGGATTTTTAGTAGCGGCTGCTTTCCCAAAATTATTTAATGTTTAGTTTGTAAGTTATAAGGCTAATATAAGTGATCAAGATACAAAATCACACTAACAGGTACAAACATATTATAGGCTAAAGTACACCTGCAACTAAATCCCAACTATATTATTGTAGTTCAAAAGGCTAAAATAATATCACTTTGTCATGCGCCCAAGATTTCACAATTAGGGTGAAATTATGCCTTGACATATGTTGAAGGACTTGTCCTGATATGACTCCAAAACAATCAAATTCTTACTAGAGATCCAAAGCTAAAAGATCTGACAAGTGCTATTGATTATAATTTTTCTATCATAGATCAATTCAGAGCTAAAATAAATTTGAGACAAGAAAAAATTTTTATGTTTGCGAATAAAAAACTGTGTAGTTACCTTGAGAAAGAGAAGTATTTCTCAATTTCCTTTTCGTGTTCTTCAGCATCATAGACAAACCATTTCTCACAAAACTTATCAGCATCAGCAGTTCCCATGTCTGTCCAAGAAAATCATTTGATGACAAACTGATAATAATAAATGTATGGTTGAAAATCACCAAATAGCCAAAGAAGAGAAGCAACTCAACCTTGAAGCAAGATGTTAGATCGACCATCATAGCCTGCTAATCTCCAGAAGGCGTGACCATCAACATCCAAAAGAATATGATCTGTTCTAACAGCATCAGTTCTTTGAATCTCTGTGCACATTTCATGCAACTGATGGTGAGATGCATATCATAAAACAATCATAGAGTTCACCATTCTATGTTTGCAGGTAAAGTGAAGTAAACTAAAAAAGTAGAGACGTATAACTTGTAGCCACAGGCAATCCTACCCGCAGGCATCTTAAATTAGTGTTGTCAAACAACATTTCCAATCCTGCCCTCACAAGTTCAATAATTTTGTCAAACCTTGTAAAAATATAAATTCCAGTTGTCTTAAACGAGTAGGACTCCGAATATTACAATTTAGAACTAAATCAAGTTCATCAAACACTATATTGCAAACGTGTTGGTCAAGCAAGATGCAAATTACTAGATAACTCTCCCAAGTTCACAAGGAATCCGACCATTTTAGGCAATGCAACATTTTTCCTCCACAAAAAATAAAAACGTTTCTATACGTTAGGAGTTGAAAGTCAAATCATACTCTTTGACATCATGTCCATGGCCTCAATCCTTTCTGCATGAGCTTGAGTTGCTGCACTCTTTATTTGTGAAACAATTGCTTCATACTCAGAGACAGTTAAGGGACCCTCAGTTTTTGCAATAATAGCTTTGGCCACCTCATCTTGCATCTTCTGTTTAATATGTTTTTCCTGCGTCAGAAACCAAAAGGCAAAACATTTCATTTACTATCAACTTGAGATCATTACTCAACTCAAAGCACAAATATGCGCTTTAAGTTCTCTACCTTCCGCTTTGCAGCAAGAATCTTTTCCCTGGATTCCTTCTTTTCCTTCTTGTAGTTGGACTGCTGATCGTCAATCCAACTTCGCAACTTTCTAGGAAAGTGGATGGGAACAAAAACAAAAACAAAACAAAAGGTCATGACTACTATGTTAATATCAGAGAAATGAATGGAAAAAGTGGATTGCTCTGAAGGAATAGATTTCCATTTCCATTCTGTCTTTGTTGCTTACGAGGTGTTAAGAGCTTCATCGCACAGAAATATCAAGAGTTTAAGCTTTTTTGATGCACTTAATCCATCATATCCTTGGTTACTCTTGATAAAACAATCAGAGGGATATACGTTAGACATGAACCCACAGTCAGAGACACATTCTCCAAGAGCTTGCAACCATGACTTTTGATCTTTCGTCGGACTTAGACTTGGAGGCCTGGAAAAGACAGTTATAAATTAACACTCTTCCATCACACAGATAAAAAAAGGAAAAAGGAAGTCAAATAACTGTATTAGAGCAGAAATCATACTCTTCTCCGATTTCCTGATGTATCAAAGATAACAAAAGGATATTGAAACGTGCTACCAAAGGGTATTGTGACCGACGAAGTTTTCGGCCATTTAGTATCTCTTGAAGTACAGCTTCAGCCTGCCCTTTCTTCAGATCAAGAGCCTGACGACACAAAAGGAAAGCAAAACTGTGACAGGTGTAAAAATGAATTTTTTTGTAATAAAAAGAATTCAAGGTGCAATGAAGTCATTAAGCTCACTATGCAAGTACTGAACATATAAGAGAAACAAATGCATACAAGTCACTAATGCAGGAATATAGTTCATAATCAAAAATGAGAAAAAGAATTTCACTATTGCCATACCTATATATGAATAGTTCTAAATATGAGAAAAAAAATATGAACACACAACTTCACTCAAGAAAATTCTATACATCTTCACAATACTGAACCCGCTTCTTGTATGCCATCTTCAGTAGTAATTTATTATTACCTTGCCAAAACCGGTACAAAATTCCAAAAATTGTAATGCATCTCCAACATCTTCAGCAGAAAACTCAATGCCAGCTACAGTTGTTAAGCAAGTGCCAGAAGGCAATTGAATTTCGGGCTCAATTTTTTTGCTTTGAACTTCTGCAGTGCACGCATTGATTTTACATGATTCTGTAGCGAAGGTAATCCCGGTACCCAGGTCATTAGGATTAACCATATTTGAAACTCCATTTATACAATTTGAGGCATTTGGAATTCCATCGAACAGCACAGGTGTCTTATCATTTCCCATGCCACCAGGGATTTCATTCCCTTCTTGAATCTTTAGTTCTTCCTTAGAAACAGTGTTTTGAACGCTAGGTCCTTCCTTTCTCTTTCTCTTTCTATTCTTATCTGAAACTTTCTCAACATTTCCAAGCTTCTTGGAGCCAATTTCCTCTGGATTCCCATCCTCTACAATTGATCCAAAATCTGAAATATTCAGGTTCAATTCATTTTTTCGATCCACAGAATTTTCCTTGCCAGTTTTTCTTCCTGAAACAACCTTTATAGAAGATGCCAGCTTTATTGGTGAAGCACCCTCATTCGCAAGAATCTTATCACGATCCAAATTTTGAGGACCTCTGACACTTAGAAGTTCTAAGACAGAAGAAAATCCTTTTTCCTTGGCTGTGTGCACTAGTATACCAGTGGGTTTTTGACCTTTTCTCTTCCTAGAGAAATATTACTGTGTTAGGTTCACCGTAAAGACTATCCATGAGAACAACAACGTTAAATTCAAAATATCATGCACTTACATGCAGAAGCTGCAATTGCAAACGTCCCTACACTTGGGGCACATCCAGTCACTTTTCAATGATACCTCCTCTGCATTTTCTCCATATCTAAAAGATTTCCAGCATTTCCAGTTTGAGAGAGATTTTGCGCAGAACTTACCAAAAGGACAACAATCATGGAAACAAAAATCTAACCTATTCATTAGGCATTTGCGGCAAAAGTTAACAGGACATTGCTTGTTCACTTTCTGATTCTTGCACGCGGCCATAAAATCCATCGTCTTTTGTCGGCACTAGGATAATTAATGCATATAATAAGATACCAAGCAAAAGTGTACATGTTAAGCAAACTACCTATAACAATAATAGATGCGATCCTGATAATAAATAAATCCTTCACACAAGCAATCTAGAAATTACAATCATTCACTGAAGGGTAACAAAGATCCATAGAACAACCCCGACAAAATATACTGGGATCAATTAAATCATTGAATGGAACACTCAGTTAGTCATCATTGTTTCTAATACAATGATCCCAATAAAACCAAAGTGTTAAACATCATAAAACCAAGGCCTAACTTTCTTTATCTCAATTTCTATAAAGATCCTGTCTATGAGACAAACTAAAGATGTTACAGAACATATCAGCACAATGCCATCATAGAAAGAGTCTAAACAAAATGTTTATTTCTCGGAGGATTGACGCCCTTCCTAGGTGAACCTCATCTGACAGCAGTGCAACAAAAACCTTGCGCAAGTCCCACGTCAACTTTCAAATAGTAACACAAAGTAAATACAAGCACATTCATATATGTCAAATATCGAAGGCCGATGCAAGTTGAACCAAATTTGACGGCTGAAGAGCATGAAGAAGCAAGCAAAGATAAAAGAAAAAGGTACAAGCTTGACCATGACCACGCAAGAAACAAATACATCTCTAAGTAGGAACTTCAAAAATCCACAAGAAAAGGCTTTTTCGTGAACCAAATAGAAAACAAGGAGAGGGGCAATCAGGGTTTCGCGTATAAAATTTACTTGGTGACAAGTTTTCCCCTTTTCAGAATCATAGATTTTTCCGTTAACGACGCGAACACCGGGGCACTTGGACCGGCTCTTCCTCACCGTTTGGACAGAGACCTCCACAGAATCTGAAGTAACAGCCATGTTCGCAGCTGTTCCTAAAGACAAAACTAAAAACCCAAAACCAGATTTACAAGATGGATTGATGGAAAGCACAAAGAAGAGAGCTTTCTTTTATAACGACCAAGTGTTTCAGCGGGACAATTGTTTTCAAATTTGGCTCCCTCCGTTGGCATGGCGGGAGAGTTTTGAGAAGAAATGGGCGTCCATGAATTTATTTATTGGCTTTTGTAACGCTTGGAGTTGGTGACTTGGTGATACATAACTAGGGATGGTAATGGGTAGGGTTCGGTTCGGGTTTTACTCAACCCATATTCATATTCATTTTTTATGACTCAACCCATATTCATATCCATATCTATCGGTTTTTACGATTTACTACCCATATCCAAATCTATTGGGTTATTCGAGTTTTTGGATATCAATCAGATTATATAACACGTAAAAATATAACTTTTAAATTAAAAATATGGAAAGCAAATTTTTGCGAACGCTCTAAATCAAAATTAACTTAATAATAATAAGTCAATATTTTGATTTGTATGTCTTAAAAAAACTATAAAATTGGAATAATAAAAATCATAATGTCTAGTGCAAAGACAAGTAGACAACATATATTTTTCACAACCAATAACTAAAAAAAACTGAAACATCCAAAACTTCAAAGTTCAAACTGTCTTTGCGTGAACTCCACAATATTCAAAACTCCATCTCCATATCATTTGCATTATTATCATCCTATAAGAAAATAAAATATGTTAACAAATAGAGTCAAATTATAAGTTAATTTAATATTTTAAGTAAAAATAAATAAATGATGAGAAATAAAATGAATTACCAAATCAATCATTTCACCCGGTTCCTCTTCGCTTGCATCAGCATCTTCAAAGATCAATAACATATGTACCAAACTACCAATTAATATTGCTATTTGAAAAAAAAACTATTGCTATTTGAAAACGGATCGGGTATGGGTATCCACCGGTTCGGGTTATTATTAGACCCATATCCACATCCATTTTTTAACATCCATTTAAAATCCATTTAAAACCCATTTTTTAATATCCATATCCATTTTTTAAGGTCGGATAGTACAGATATGGACCGGGTTGAAAACCCATTGCCATCCCTAAACCAACCTAAGTAAAGGGACTGATCACCAAAAGAGATGATGAGTTCAGACTTGGTTTGGCGTTTTCTCAGTTCTCTTCTTTAAGAGTTCTCTTTACAGGCCTCTAGCTTAGTGCCGGCCTGGGCAGGGGCCACGATAAGAGGAAGCCTCACTTCAACATCCTTCTCTCTAACAACTTTTTTATTGTTGGCAAATTTTTACGTATAGGGCCTGTAATAAGAGGGGGTCTGCTTTAACAGCCCCCTCTCCAACTACTTTTCTATTATTGGCAAATTTTTATGTATAGCCAAACAAATTTTAACTTTGCTTTTCCAACAGGCAACAGCCTCCTCTCCAACTATCGGCAATAGACGCAGGCAACAGGCAATAGCCTACTCCCTCTCAAGAAATTTTAACTTATATAAGTCAACGTTAACTTACATACGTTAGCTTTAAATGACTTTAATGTTATAAGTTAATGTTTTTTTTTTGAAATAAAGGTAACTTTGTAATTCTCGTATTTATAAATAGTCTTGAAATATTTAAGTCTATTTTTACATTCTAATTTTTTTATTTTCATCAATATGTATATTTAAAGTACTCCAACTCAAAAATTAGCAGCAAAAAATTTTACGATTCTATTTTCTGAGTTCTAAGTATAATTTAAAGGTAAAGTTTATAATTTTTTAATATATTTTTACTCTTTATTTTTTATTTTTAATATTAGATATTAAATTTTGCTATTTATTTTTTTCTTGTATCACATATATAATACCATTTATGTATTTTTGTGATATATTGTGAAGCTGTTGGAGTTTGGTTGTGTCTGCATACTTCTTCCAGTTCCATACAAGTGCTTTTGTTCTTTTTCCAATCCAACTGTGTTATAATTAGTTTATATTATGTTGCTTAAAAAGTATTTGTTTGGAAGTGAAAAAAGGAAAAAAGAAAGAAAGCAAGTAGCACAGTTGATAAAATCCCAAAAAGGAGCAATAAATAAATTTATTAAAAGAGTTGGCTCCTCTAGTAAGAGTCCTGAGGAATTAGGTGAAGGTGGTTTTGAACAACATAAAGAAAATTTAAGTGATGAGATTCATATTCACGAGGATATTAGAAATCTGAGTGAGGATAATCATGTACTAAATGCATCCACTTTAGAAAATGTATATTGGATATTTATGATCATAAGAATTGGGATAATCTTGGTAATAAAGCAAGGGATATTTTAGTTGAAAAAGGTCTGTAAGATAGTTGAATCTTATGTTTCCTTTAAACAATATCCCTCGTCATTTTTCATATTCTTATTATTATAGAAATTTGAGTAATGGAGAGATTAACGATAGAAAATGGTTAATTTATTCTAAACATGTAGATAAAGTATATTGTTTTTGTTGTAAATTGTTCAAATCTACTAACAAACAAAGTGGATTA
>JANZLH020000139.1:3900479-3913585 GCA_026770325.2 Erythroxylum fimbriatum
ACATAATCCTTTCCACTCCTCTATTGCAGAAGATCTTTGGCGTCACTTAAGGCAGATGGGATTGAGTGAAAGTGATCAAAACCATCCTGTGCTTGGAAACATAAAGCATGCATTGGAAACACTTGTCCAGCAAAGGTTTGTTATTGCTGTAATTTGGTATTTCTTATTTATGTCATTTCTATTGCATACATGCTTCCTTACGATAAGGAGTTTGTGAGTTTTATGTTTTAGTCTGCAGATATTTGCAGAAGGTCAAAGTTAATAGCACTGAAGGTAATACCTTGGCATATGAACTTGCTGAGAGAGCTCTAGATGGAACAGTTAAGGAAAAAATTAAACAACACATTTCACAGGTACTATTTGAAGATAAACTGTTACCCTTGATCACATATTAATATACTTACAAGGATTGGATCCCCAAATTAAGGCTGTCAGTCACTGACATGCATGCTATGAGAACATGGGCGTAATAAACTTTAATCAACTTTTGGTAGACTCATCTTCATACTGCACTTTATTGTATTGGAAAACTACGCATTCAGAAAACAAATTTTGATTATTGTGCTTCAAGGTAATTATAGGTGATGCCTGACATGTGAAGATTTTGCTTGTGCAGATTGTGAGAAAAGATGTTAGCACTGTTGAAATTGAAAGTTAGTCAGTGGTAAGAGTTATATTTACACTTCTAAGAAAATAATCGCTCTTCCTCTTTTTGCGCGCAGTCAGGCATATGAAATCACCATATCTATGAGAGAGCTCTTTGTAGATACAGTGCAGGTACTTTTGTTTCTGTTGAATAGGCTGAGCAGATTTGTTGCTGGGTTTGCAGCCTTGGAAGTCGCACTTTTTGCACAAAGTAGAAAAGGTTCTAGTAGATGTAGCTGGAATACTTCAACCTGTTTGGATGTCTTCTGAAAGAATGTGTTCCTGATGGGGATTTTACTGACATTTATATACTTCTAGTATTGCTTTTCAAGGTTTCAGAGAGTCGGAGTATAACATAAGGCTTTTAGACAAGTTGCTCTAGGATCACCTTCAGGAGGTTCTAAAAATCCATAGGTTGAGACTTATAATCAATCCCCAAGTGGAGCGAAACATAGGGGCAGTTCTCCTGCACACCAAGGCATAACCATTAGCTGAGTCGCCTAAAGAAATGAAGTTGCTTCTTGTGTGACCAAGTAGGGATATCAAAACGGACAAGTATCATGTCCTTTAAATTAGAGAACTGCTTCTATTGTTATTATTTGCAAAAGTTTACTTTTATGCATTTTAAAAAGCATTAGACTAATTTAGACGTTTGACCAAAAGAAATGGTCAAAACGGCGGCCTTGGAATAGAAGTGACACATCCCTACTGGCAGGAATATTATTACGGAAATCCAAACATTATACTTAGATCCCTATTTAATAACTGGAATTCTTAAAGCAACACTGGTAAATGTCAGCCGTTAGTAAAGCAATAGTCCAGTGCTTCAAAAGGAAATGCATTTGGAAGATAAAATGACGGATTACATAAATATGGTTGATTAAGGGTCAAAACCACCTTCTGACAACGCAAAAAAGTACTTTATATAGCGACTGACAAAAAATCCGAAAGAAAGAAACGAAACAAAAACCAAGAATTCAAAGCCACACACTACCGAGGCTAATTTGGCTTCCTCATGTTTCTTCCAGCTCTAATCACTTCATCCACCAATAGCAATTGTGATGCAATAACTGGCCTGCAAAACGCAGAGATGCAGAATTAAACAGAAGCCTATAATTACTTAATCACACAAGTAGCTTCAAAAGCAGCATTTTCCACTCGCAACTAGTGGGGGGCACACCCATTACAGCAGCTGGGGAACTCAACAGTAACCCTGTGCCTAAAATGAAAGTGTAATAGTAGAATTTTCTGCGCTAGTGTCTGCGCATGTGTGCATGTCCTCGAGTTGGTGAAAATTCTAATAATGAGATTGCACATACCCCGAGTTTATAATTTGGCGCTTAACAGAGTAGTTGTCAAATATGCCCTCCATCTGAGGGTCAAGAGGCCCTCCTGTCTGCAAGTTGATTCCGACAATATTATCCCTGTCGTGCTCCCCCTAAACAAAAATGGAAGAATGGTCAAAGTCTGTCAAATCTATTAATCATTAAATTAGAGACCATCAAACGTGGATAAGCAGTGTAGAAGTGAAAAAAATACCGCAAGAGTAATAATTTCGTCTTGTGTATCAAGCCCAGAGTTCTCAGCCAGTGTCTTGGGCACCACAAGAAGGGCATTGGCAAAAGCTTCAACACCAAGCTGGGCACGCTGTTTCAAATTTGCAGGGATAAGAATGGTTAACGTCAGGTACCACAAAAATTTGCAATAGAATAGAAATATACAGAGATCATTACCCCTTGAACCGTTTTCTTAACTTCATTGATTAAGTATTTTCTGGCTGCTAACTCAAAAGCTCCAGCACCCTGATCCACAAAGAAGAAAAAAGATTTCACCATTCAACAGCTTGAAAAGAAGAATGAACAAGGAAAAGTTAAGAGTACAAAAGAACAGGACCTAATTATCATCCAACTTGTAACCTTAAAAAAAACACCCAACTAACATTCACGATAAAAAAAAGTATCAATTTATACCAATTATTAAGCAATTAAAGCAAACACTTACGTCATTAAAGTGAATATTTAGAAATGAGTACTTACAAGTACAACAGCTTCATCTTCAATAGTATTTTTTACTGCTCTCAAGCCATCTCGAACAGCATCCTTTATTTGAGCAATTGTATGGTCATTAGGTCCTGAAGGTTATAGAAGTAAATAAGAAGAGTTGCATATATCAAATGATAACAGCAATTAGAAACTGAGACCATTCAAGTCCAATTAGAGATAGTGTTTTGTTACCTTTTATCAAGATTGTACAGGAATGAGGATTCTTCACGTTTTCAACAAATGTATACTTCTCCTCACCAAGGACATGCTCATAAACTAATCCAGCCCAACCAAGGCAGTCAGGAGATAAATCATCAACAGAATTCACAGCCTCTCCTCCACAAGCCAAAATCAGGCGTTCCATGTTCCTCCTCTTTGCTCTTCGAAGAGCAATTATCTAAGAAAGATTACAGTTAGCAACTGCAAAACATATAAAAACTTGAACAAATTGTAGACTGCAATTAAGCAATAAATGATTACTACTAGGCATCAGTTTTATCACAATATAAATGGAAATGAAATCAAGAAAGTTTCCTCTAAAAAACAGATAACAGTGTCACTGCCATATAAAATATGCAGCTAAAATGAGTAAGTATACATGCATGAGCCACTTCTGTGATACTAGGAGGCAGGGACTTACCCCTGCTCGCGCAAGAAGGTCCAGTGATGGGGGATCAATACCCTTCTGGTTTATGACAACAAAGTTCTTGTCATCACCAGAACAAACCTGCATACTGGCAAGGTTTAGAAAACCACCATATGTGTATGTACATATGCATCATATTATTATCATAAAAGGTAGTATTCAAGTAGCTCAACCTGATTCTTTAGTTCAATGATCTTCTTAACTCTTTCATCCACCTGTCTTCTTTCGGCTGCAACCATTGCCTCCCTCTGCTCCGCATTAGAGTAAAAGAATCCTGCATTAATTTCACTGGAATTTGCAATATTAGTACTCAAGTCCCAGGACAGCCTAGCCAAATGCAAGACCTATTGCAAGTTTTGGCAGATATCAAATACAAAAAGACATACCTTTTCTCATATTCCAAAGACACATTGCATGTCAAGATGTAGCAGTTCTCTGCTCGACGTTTCATATCAGGATGCCTAGAGCCATGGTCAAGTACAAGACCTTCAACCTGGAAAAGAACATCATAGAATTAAGTAAACAAACTGACGTACAGTTTCTACAAACTATCAAGTACGTGGCTCTGTTCAAATACGAATCAATAACTTGTTAGAAGATCACCAATGGGTAACATCACTTGCGTATGCATGGATTACTACGTGATTGAAGCTTTCAGTTGATAAATACAGACCACAGTCTCAATCTTTCATTTAAGAATGCTGAGTCCATTTTTTTAAACATAAAATGTCTCAAGACAAATGACATTCACAAAAAGGTTCTGATAGTATTTACAGATAATGCTAGCTTTTTATAAGTCCATAAGCCATCCATAAAGAGCAAGGTTATAGGCGATTAATTTTAAACAAAGTAGATAGGACAATAAACGTTTCCTGTACCATAAAGAGCAAGGTTCTAGCATCAACTATTACCTCACTGGCCAGCCACCTATCCTACCTCTTAAAATCAAATTCTAATAACCCAACTGATTCAATTATGATTCATATGCTAAAGGCAATTATTAAACTTTGAGAGCTTGGGCATAAGTCACAAAATACCACCTAATTAGGCAGCATGAGATAGGAAAAGAGTGAAGGCTAGCTGCAACAAAACAAAATTACCAGTCGTGTATCCACATCAAATTTGTGGCGCATGTGCATAGTCTCTACCATATAGAGATCAATTGCTTCTGCAGGCTTCCTAACACACAGCACCTGCATAGTTTATTAAAAAGTATTAATCACGTTAACTAGGAAAAACAGGTGCCTCAAAATCTAAATGTTGCCTCTTTATCCACATCCATAAAAGGAGCCCCAACACCATAAGGGCTAACTCACCGCATTGACAACAATGTCAGTCAACTGATCTGCCAAAGCTTCATAAAGCTGTACAGGAAAAGTTTCTGTCAGCTTAAATTCCGAACAGTGTAAGGGGTGAAGCAAATCTCAATTTTTCTTTCAAAACTCACCTTTGTTCTTAGTGTTGTTCTTGCCACCATTTTTAGAATCTCTTTGTCAGGTTCATCGCCCATTACCACAGGAGTTTTAAATTGCTCAAGAAACTGGAGGGTGGCCTTTTTAGCAATCTCAAAACCATCAACTAAAACACGTGGATGCATTCCTGAAAAGTAAGACGCACCTCATAGGTTGGGGTTACCATCGATGAAATGAATTATCCTTGTGTTTTCTTCAGAATGAAAATGTACAACTAGAATAATGCCCTTAAGTTGGCAAAATGTCATAGATAAGAATAGTGAGAAAACTATCATAACATAATTTTAATAAGTGAAAGAAATAGCAATAGCATGCAAACATGTCTTATAGCTTATTCTGAATTGGTAATTGTAGTTCTAAAAAAGTTCACAGCCCTAGCAGTCAATTGATAATAGGTCCTTAACATAGTAAATTGATAATATGTTAAGACGAATGTGATTACAATGAGGGTGCAACATTCAACAGTTTATAGCATCCTACTTTCAATCAGTGTTCACAGAAATATCGCAAAAGTAGATAAAATAGGAGCAGATAAGGGGAGAACGTGGAAAATAAATTCTTGTCAATGGAAAATGACTAATTGAGTACCAACTACATCTCAAACTAGTTTTAGAGAAAAGCACATTTGCTAACCTTCATCAATATATCTTTCAGACTGCTTCATCAGTTCCCCAATAAAGATGACAGTAGAAGTAGTACCATCTCCGCTTACATCATCTTGGGCAACAGCTGTCCTTGCAATCATAATTGCTGTAGGGCTTTGAATTTGCTGAAATCATTGAGGAGAAACCAACAAGTAGTGAAGCAATTTCCTTATCATTATATACTCTACAGAACTAAATCCAAACCAACATCTTGAATTTGAATTCTGTTCAGTAAGCACTAATAACTCTGAATTCCAAGCCACCAAACCGATGCACAACCTAAATAAACTGCTTCAATGTCCCCTATGATCCCACCACCCTAATTAGATCACTGCACAATGTCCCCAGTGATCCTACCTTCCCCAAGTCAAAAACTTTAAGCGAATTATCACTTTCTTAAAGAATCAATGATCAAAAGATATGACACATACCAATACAAAAACAATACATACCTAAAGTCACAATGCATCAATGAGGAAACAACAAAATGTAGAAGCGTGAGAGAGAGGATGGGAGCGAAAGACATAAACACTGGGTTTAAGAAGTAACAACTGTGTATAGAGACAATGCGATCACTTATCGGAAGTTGGGAGTCAGATATCGAAAAATGTCGCAATACTTGAGCTTCCATATTCCAGAAGAAGGGGCAATAAAAGAGGAAGCGAAAAATAGGAAGACAAACCATTTCTTTGAGAAGAGTGTTGCCATCTTTGGTGAGCTTGATGTCTCCAGCTCCACCAACAAGCCTAAGAATTGAGAATGTTTTACAAATTAATATCAATAGAATGAAACCGCAAGAAGGGGTTGGGGTGAGAAGAGTACATCTTGATAGTGCCCTTGGGGCCGAGGTTCGTTTTGAGGATGTCGTGCAAGCCCTTAGCCGCATTGATGTTCATGTGAAGCGCCGCCGATTTGTTTAGCACCTCGGCGTTAGGGTTCAAAACCCGCAGCGACATCTTTGCTTTGTGATTAGAAATGCGCAAGAATTGAGAGCTAAGACAGAGTCTCGACAGTGGGTTTTAGGTCTTTCTGGAACTTTTGCTTCTGATGTACTTTCTTTTCCTTTTCCTTCTCCTTTCTCGGATACTTATGTTTGGGCCTGACGGATAGGTCTAATTGGGCTCACTTATCTCGTTAGAAGTCCTCCAAAACGTTTTACGGCTCGACTTCGATTTGGTGCATAGCTAAAAGAAATGCGAAGCTTGAAATCTTTGCCTGTGATTTTGTATGGTCAAAAAGCAGGGGAAGAAAGATAGGAACATTTTCAGAGAATAAAGAGTCTTGCCAAACCATTTGCCTATCCAAGAGCTTTGCATGGCAGATTCTATGAAGGAAAGAATCTTATCCCTTTTCTCTTCCCATGTTTCAGTGGAATTAGACATTTGGGTTAAAGCAACTTTATCGGCTATGAACTTTGGTATAAAATCATTTTAATGGGACCTATTGGATATTGAGACCAAATCGTGCGTTTGCAAGACACAACTGACTCTCCAAATATTAACTAGCTTCCTTTGATTTTATGTTGCCTAGGACATGTACCATATAATTTCCTTTTCTGGAAACGTATGTAATAGCGAATATGCCTACCCAAATGCGTGGTCGTAGTTTGCTCACATTGTTTGACCAAAAGACCTTTCAAAGACGTGTATGGGAATCTGAAAATAATGACTTAAACGTATGTAATAAAGGTTTAAATGATAGCTACTTCAGATATGTTGGTTCACAAATTTCTTCAAATCTTGATTGTATTCCACCGTTGAAAATCTTCATTCAAAGTTGCTCAATGTCTACATTGAATTGAATGGTCTTATATTTGTAATATAATTAATTAATTATATTTTTTTATCTTATACATATTTGTTTACTTAATTAATACGGGAGATGAGATAAGATAAATATAATTTATAAATAAAATGACGATGAAATTATAATTATAAGATTCTTATTATATTTATGTAGTACTTCTAAATTATTTCTAATCATTACTCTATTAAGATTAGATATTAATAAAGCAAAAAGACTATATATTTAACCTTTATGAAAAAAAGTTTTTGATCTTATAGACTGAAGTATGAAGATATTCAAATAAATGTGTGGGTGCTTATTAGAAAATAAGTTTATTAAACTGAACCAATATGGAGATTCTATACGTAATATTACTTATGTGAATGTAGAAATATCCATTGTGATAATTGTATAAATGATATTTTGATTTAAACAATAAAACCCAGTAGAAATTTCGGTGATACGTGGGATCTAAAGAGGTCTAGTGGTACGCAACCTTACCTCTAACTAGTAGAGATAAATGATCTTTTGATTTGAGATGTCTATAAGTATCTCATATAGGGATTGATATGTTTTGATACTATTTAAGACTTACCCCAATCAAGGGTAATTCAATTGGTATTCATATTGCATGAACTATATGAAAGTAGTTGATTGATTAATATACAAATGTTTTCGATTAGTATTGATTTACAAAATCTTTAGATAAAGTAGAATAAAAATTTAAAAATAATTTTCAATTGTCATTAAAAGAATTAGTTACTAACATCGGAGAACTAATATGATTGGATTCAAATAAAGAATACATCGATTTCATACTTTATATTTGATTGAAACATTGTAATATAAGAGGATTGAATTCCACAAACAAATTATGTACAAAAGGATAGTGAAAACAACTTTAACATTCTTAATAATTAGGTGATCATGATGTGTTGTTAACATCAATCTTGATATATAGATATATATTACTTAATTAGAAAATTAAAAATAAATTAAAGAAGTTTAATTTATCTAATTCTAAATATAGTTTAAGACTATAATTTGTATCCATTGTCAATATATCTAAGAACCTAATAGGCCACACAGAGAATAGTTAAAGAGAAAACAAGTAACTTAATCAAGTTGGACTTGATTGTAAAGTTTGATAAACTTTACAATCACATATTATATATTTGCTAAACAAAGATTAATATTATATATTGGATCTTATGGAACTTAATTAGTACTTAATTAGACTTTACGAGAGTTACTGCCCTTAGCTTCCCCCTCTTTACATCACTTGTAAAGTTTTTCTTTTGTTAATGTGGATATTGTTAAAGGCTAAACACTTGTGTGACTATGATATTTTTCACATGCCCATAGATTTAAAGGAAGCTATAAACAAAGTAATCAATTTTTATAATAAAGTATGATTTATGGTTCATGCTTTATTGTGTTTATAAATTAATCATGTTGTAAAATTAAAAAGATTTTGGTTTTCATAAGTACACGAAAACTTTTTTTCTTCTTCTGTTGCATATGGGATGGATCCCTTTTCGATTTCTCAATGAAAAATTAAGCGTATTTAATTCATTTCCAAAGATAGGATCAAGCATTTATCAAATAAATAAAACTTAATAGAGAATCTGAACTAAATTTGGCCTGTTGATGGCATGCATTTTTTTAAAGAAAAACATTAGTTACACACACACACACACACACACACACTCATATATATATATGTACATATATATATATATATAATGATTTATTGAATTGTATAAGGGCTAATGATTATGTGCTAGAGATATATATTAAAATGTCATTATTATTTAGATTGATTACAACTATGTATCCTCTTAATGTTTTCCCTAATGGTATATTATAGGATCAATTTTTGTCTAAAATTATTAGTTATCATTTAACTATTTGTAAGCAATTTGATTGATGAAGACTAAAAATGTCAATAAAATAACTTTATTTCAGTGAAATGCTTTGTTGAAGTTTAGAAAGTTAAAGATATATTTATAAGATACCAAATATTTTTGGTATAGTACACATCATCAAATCTTTACCTCTTTTTCGTTTTGTAACTAGTTAATATAAATTATTCCTTTATAGCCACTAAGCTCCCTATCTTGATTCCAATGTACTGTTAAAAGTTGGTAAGGCCCATATTGCGAGTCCTCTCTAATATCTCATTTTGTTTTATAACATTTCTTCTGCTTTATTCATGCAAGATACCTCTCTTATATCACATCATATTCATTTAGAGATATAATTGTAATTTTAGCCTTAAACCATCACACACCTCTTAGTAAGTAGAAATAAAAGGAGGCAAGAGGTGAGAATAAGTATAGATTCAATCATAGATTGTTTTTCAATTTGACTTTTTTCTCTCAACTTCCAAAATGTTAATTTTAAAGTACCCTTCAATTGTTTTGTATAAGCTCATCAACTAATAATGCATGTCTTGGAAATATTAGAGACAACAAGAGTTTTCCAATAGAAGTGTTAGCATAACCAATCTAGAGGATCAATATGAGTCATATTCTTCAATTTATAAGAGAAAATTAAGGTACTCTTATAGATATGCTTTAATAGTAATAGGAAGCTCCTAGGCCAGTGAAAGGACTAACAACATTGTTGAACCCTAGAAACTATCAAAAGCAAGGTGTTCCCAAACTAATGAAGAGGCTAACAACAATATCGAGCCTAGAGAATCGTAGGCATGGGACAAATTTTAGTATCCTATAGTCTTCAAATTAGGGATATAGAAATAATATATCCCCTTTCAGTGTCTTGTAGCATACGATCCGACTTGCCCTAAATAACCATTTCATTCATGAGATTATAAGTTATTCACCCTCATCCAAATTTAAAATGCCTAAACTAGAGGCAAACAAAAGCACAGGGATGGAAAAAATAGCCTAATTCAAGTTAACTGGATTTCAAGCTAATTGTGAATCTCGCACACCTTTTATATTACACAAAATAATTTTGTTTTATTAATGTAATAAAATGACATAGTTTGTTAATAGAAGAAGTAGGTTTTTATGGTAAAGTAAGATGTCGTCACAATCTCTAATCATTATTCTCCCTCTTTTAGTCTTTGTGTGAGCATTCAAGACTAATTTTTATTGTTGGTTCTTCAATTTTCTTTTCTCATAGACATGTATTTGTTTTCTCTCAACTTTCTCCATGTTTGCTTACTAAAAGACTACAAAAAAAGAAAGACCAGAGATGAACTAATTGGGACTTGTTAATTTGTTTTCCTTTTTATCATAGTTGCTTTTATTTCTAAAACCTGTAATCTTAGTTTTTTCTCCATTATTAGACTTTAGGATTTGTTCCATTGATTGAAAAATATAAGTACAGAAGAGTTCTTGAGGATTATGGTGTGGATATAACATCCTCTTTTTTCTTTCTTTTGCCTCTTCAATTACTTTGATTTTGTTTAACTCCCACTATAGTTTGATCTTCTACATTGAATTAATTTTTCGATGTTTTTTTAAATTCTTTTGGAATAAGACACAGGGTAACTTTGGTGGGTTAAGGTGAAAGTGGATAAGAAGTTTTTGGTAGATAAATGGTAGCCTTATCAACGTCTTGTCCTATGATGCCTTTAGGGCTTTGGGATTCACTAAGAAAATTTAAGCTGCATCAACACCATTGGTTTTATTTTAATGGATGATATAATCATGCCTTGGGGATGTTATTAAAGATGGAGACTCGATTTGGTATGTCACAAGGTCTATGGAATTCCACATAGTTGACAAAACTTTAATTTACAACATTATTTTAGGAAGACCTTTCCTTTGTTTGTTAGGTTTGTGTTATTGCCTAATAGTTATTGTTGCAGTTCCCAATTGAAAATCGTGTCATATAAAGACTTGAAGGTAACCAGATAGTTTTATTTGACATTTTTAAAAGCTAACAAGAGTTTCAGTTTCCATGAAATTGATTCACGATAATTGAAAAAAGAGTTGAAGGCAGAGCCTACAAAAGAGGTAGTAAAGGTGAATATAGAACACCCCAGAGATGCGAAGGTTGTGAAAGTGTGAGCCATAATGAAAAGATCATCCATGGATTTATTGCCGAGGAAGTAACCAAACATTTTCACTTAGAGACTTGAAGATATAGGACGAACCAGTCTTAAAGTAGTAGTACACAAGTTAAATATTGATATGGATATATATCTATCAAGCAAAATAAATAATATTTTTACTTAGAAAGACAAATGGAATTTAAGGAGGAAGTACAAAAATTACTAAGAGTCAGCTTCATACATGAGGTCCAGTATTCGATATGACTTGTCAATGTAGTTATAGTCAAGAAATTAAGTGGAAAATAACATATGCTAATGGACTTTATAAACCTAATCAATGTCTACATTCTTATTTAGATTGGTATTTGACTATTATGTCTACATCCTAATTTAGATTGGTAAATTATTATCTACCTTTCTTTATTTGCTTAAACTAGAAAAGAGCTTTGATTAGTGTCCAGAGTGTTAATTAATCATTAAGAAGCTAAAAACTTTTTTTTTTATAGATCCCACTACTTTCTATACCCCATTTAAAATAACACATACTTCTTTACTTGGTTATTTCAAATTAGAAAATGTTTAGTGTTTATAAGAGAAGAGAAAAGTCAATAGGAACTGATGTATTATGATACTAAGATCCTTTACAGATCCAAAAAAGATATACAAAGTTAGAAAATAAAATGAAACATAGTGGTCTCAATAAGAAAGCTCATACCTTATTTCTATGCTCATATCATCAAAGGAATCATACGTTTACCTTTATGTTAGACTTTATTTAAACTTGTCTCGTTTAGGAGATTGGTCATATAGTTTGTGAAACTTAAAGAATATGATATATGTCAAGGACGACCCTCAAGTCTTAAGTTATTACTAATTTTTCAGTTTAATGCGTGGGTTGATTGGTAGAGCAAATAGAGGAAGTAAGCCAATTGTAATTTGGGTTGTGTTCATTGATGGGTTTAAAAATGGGGATGGTAGTGGAGTAAGATTTTTGGTGACAAGGCCATTCAAAGTAGAAATGAATATACTCACAAACAAAATTACAAGGCCTTAAACAATAAACCAAAATATGAAACACTATTATGTGATGTGAGATAGGCTTCAAATTTACAACTAAGGGCAATGCAAATGTGGTCAAACTATCAATTGGTGGCGAATTAGATTCTAGAAACTTTTGAACCCAAAAAGGAAAGCATATAGAGGTACGAAACAAAATATTTTCAGGTACGTTAGAATATGACTCTAGAATTGCAGTTGGTCCCTCAAGTAGATAACGCAATGATAGATCAACTATTTAAGTAACGATGAAAGGAATTCAAAAAAGGACATTTTTTAAAAAGAAGATAGGCTAGAACCTATATACTATGAAGCTCAATTGAATAACATTCAAAAACTAAAGGATGGTTGGATGAAGGAAGCTAGAATATATATATATATAGCATGGAGAACTCTTTGATGATATTAAGGGAGCTAGGAGGATTAGAAACATGGTTGTGAGGTATATTATAATAAATAAGAAAATCTTTCATAGATATTTCGTTATACTTTATCTACATTATGCTATGAAGGAGAATGTGGACACATAAGGGGACTCCAAATTAACCCATAAACTACTCAAGTATGGGTACTACTAAATTACGTTAAGGTAGGATAACTAAGATAATATAAATAAATATGATAAGTGCTAGTGATACCTCTAATTTACACCATAAGTTTATGGTTGACTGCGTACCTATCTGATGCGAATCAGCTTGGTAAAGAGCAAGGACGTGTGGAGCATGAAGAGATGATCTCCAATCCAATTGTTTTGCCAAGAGGTCCAATTACTAGATCACGAGCCAA
>JANZLH020000139.1:3947681-3990356 GCA_026770325.2 Erythroxylum fimbriatum
ACCTCATAATTATAATCTCATTATAATTTCATTTGCAATGTACAATTATTCCATGGACTTTATCATATACATCTAAATATGTATAAGATAAAGAACGCCTTTAAATAATTTGTCACTAAACTACAACTAAACGATTGGCTGTAGGGCATAAACCAACATCAGTGACCACCGCACTGTAGCTAGGTGGATTTTTCGAGAGATCTCAGGAGGGGGAGGATCTTCATCCCGTTCTCTTGTGCGCACTTTTTTCGCCACATGTCCGTCGTATTCAGATGAGGTGAGATCGTGTTGGGAGTTCATGAGGTGAGATCAAGACTAATAACTCTAACTTGCAATTCCAATATTTGTACTTCGCGCGATTTATGAACTAATGAGTAATACTCGCTTGCGAAAAAAATCTGCATTTGTTGCCCTCCATCAGTTACAATGAGTTATGTTATGCACTTGCCCCTCTATAGAAATCCTGTACATCAGAAGATATAAGACCATAAGATCTTATTAAAGTCGTATTAGGAAATAACTCAAAATTCATTATCTACGAGGCAAGCCGTAGGATAGAAAGACCAGTGAAAGCTTAAAAGCTTCTTAGCTGTCTAAGTGGAAAACCGATTGATACTCTTCCCTTTGGGGCTCTGTTTCAAATCCTCTTTTGTTAATGGCGAAGAACTACGTGAGAGAGAACGTACCTCTCTCTCGATTCGGCGTCCTGGTGGCGCAACTAGAGTCCATCGTCGCTTCCTCGTCTCAGCAATCACCCGATCCTCTCCTCTGCTTCGATCTCCTCTCCGATCTCATCGCAGCCATCGAAGAAGAGCCCAAGGTCTCTTTTGTTCCATTATTCGCCGATACAATGCAGTTATCTTTTACATGTTTCCTTCAGTGTTGTTCTGTGTTTGATGTGGAAATGTCGGTTTCAGGATTCTATTTTGCTGTGGCAAAGAAAATGCGAGGATGCGTTGTACTCGTTGCTTGTTCTGGGTGCGCGGCGACCTGTTCGCCATTTGGCGTCTGTGGCCATGACGAAGATCATATCAAAAGGGGATACCATTTCTATATATTCGAGAGCCAGCAGTCTTCAAGGTTTTCTCTCCGATGGAAAGAAGAGTGAGCCTCAGAGAGTTGCTGGTTAGTTCATATCCTCCTTTTTTTCTCTTAAAGTTTAATTTCCTGCTTGATACGCTTTTCACCTTTTTTTTGTTTTTCTAGTTGCATTTGAACTGGGAAAGAATGTAGGATCTAGATTGAAAACTTTTCTTAAATTTGAGTTATATTTTAATGATGCAATTTGCGTTCCAAACATCAGGCAGGATTTGTATGCTAAAATAATGCAGAGAGAATTTAGCAAATGATTATGTTTCTCAGAAACTGCAAATTAGTCCTCACTTGGCTGTTTAAGGGATTATTTCCTGCGTGATATGTTAAGAGGCAATCGGAGGCATAAGTGCAGGTTAAGGAAGTTAACTTAGGGGCTAGCCTTCACAGCGGTGTTGCCTCGCTTTTCTATAGGGTTATGTTTGACGTCTATGTTTCAGAAAACTGTGTATACTTTTGATGCGAATCAAGACAGCAAATTTTCTGTTTATGATCTCTATATATAACCTTATGTTGCTGGCATCTGAACAATTGAACTAGAATGTAGCTCTTCGTTTAGCATAAAGAAATATGGATACTTCATGTTCATGAGAATCATGCTGGCTTTGGGAAATAGTAAGAATGTCCCATTGCATGACAATTTATTTGGAGAATGGAAATTGGCACTTCTGTAAAAACATCTGACTTGGGCTTCCTCTTCATTTTGGATGTTCCTTTTAACATTGACATCACAGTTTCAACTTAAATTTATTCTTGTTGGTAAATTTATGTTGGCTTGGTTATCCCATGATGGCTAGAAATCTATTAGTTGTCGTGCCCTTTCTATCTAGTTCTTTTAACTGCTAAAATATTAATTTCAGATTGTTCACAATTGATAAAAGAACAGTGTATATCGTCCTTGAGCATTATTCTATTGGGTTAGTTATAGACTTTGCTCTATGTGATATGGTACCCCCCTCTGTCTCCCTTGCATTAGAGAGAGGTATTGGAAAAGTGTTTGTGACTGTCCCCAGGAAAGGAAACAAAAAATAAGGCACAGTGTAACCATAAAGTTATGTTTGCTAAGCTTATCCCATCATTTGCTTGATTGGTTGTTTGCTGCATGTTCTTGTCCAAATTTTCATGTAATCAATACTTGTAGGTGTTGCACAATGTCTGGGAGAGCTATATCGATATTTTGGTAGAAGAATCACGTCGGGTTTGCTTGAAACAACAAATATTGTGGCAAAGCTCATGAAGTTTCAAGAGGTACGTCTTATTCAATTTGTAATATTGTGGATATTATTGTGCTTAGGATTGATAATGTCAATACTAATGACTATTTGAATGTTGGTATTATATTGGTACTGTTACTATCCTTCTACTACTAAGGAGTTGGCTAGAGCATGAATATATTTTAACTTCCTTTTGGATTGTTCCCTTTATTTTGGATTATATTGTCAAACGTGCAGCCCTGGATTTTACATAATTAAACTTCTGATCATATTTGATGCTCATATTCTTGGCTTTAAACTTTCTCCTATTTGCATAAAAAATATATTTTTTTGATCCTTCAATTTTTGTAGTGCCTAAAATTTCTGGCTTTGCTACCCGTTTTTAATGAAATTCCAGGAATTTGTGAGACAAGAGGCACTATTCATGCTTCAAAAAGCTTTGGAAGGCTCTGGCGGCAATGCTGCCTCGTCAGCGTATATTGAGGCCTACCGTGTTATAACACGTTTTGCTGTTGGGGATAAATCATTTGTTGTTAGAATAGCTGCAGCACGTTGTCTGAGGGCATTTGCTATGATTGGTGGGCCAAATCTAGGAGTTGGGGAGCTTGATAATTTAGCATCTTATTGTGTTAAGGTAGGTGTTTCTTAGTTTTTTGCGCATGTTACTCTTTCACTAAGGTAGGTTTTGAATATTTGAGAAGCTCATGCGGTATCTGTACCTCTATTCATGATATTGATGTTCTCTTTAGGCTCTTGAGGATCCAATGTCATCTGTTCGGGATGCTTATGCTGATGCTTTAGGTTCATTGCTTGCTTTAGGAATGAATCCAGAGGCACAGGTACATGTGCTATGTAGTTTATATCCAGTTCTTCTTTTTTTCTTCATTTCTTGCTTTCTATGTCTTTGGAAGATGCTTCTCTATTTGTTTTTCTTCCATGTTATTAATTTATTAATTTACTAGCTACTCTTGCCTCAACAGGTTCAGTCCCGCGGAAACAGTTCTTCCCCTCATGCAAAGAAATTAGAAGGTGGCTTGCAAAGGCATTTAGCATTGCCCTTCACCAGAGGTATTGATATGACCTATTCCATAGTGTTCTGAATATCCTCTTTGTTCCAGTGGGAACACATGTATAAATTTCATGAATTTTGAAGGTAAGATTGAGAGGCTTCTATATGATGCTAATTTCTTGCTCTTATTTGGTATTTTTGGTTCATTAGAAATGCCAAAATTTTCAATTATAATCTTAATATTTATATATTTTATTTTCAGATTAAATTCTTTTTTCTTGTACACTTTAGTGCTTTGCCTTTTTTTGGGGGGGGAGGGGGGTGATTGTAGGGCTATATTTTGTTGAACTTTTGAAGTACTATAATAATCTTTCTGAGTATCTTTTGACCTCCTCATTCTTGCAAGGAACTTTCAAAGCTATAATGTCTTTTTCCTGTTGTAAGAGCATGCACAATTGTTATATATGCTTTCTTTTTCCATTCTGGTATGGTTTTGTTTTATGAACATTGTGCTTTTATAATGCAATAAGGTTTGTGTGTTTTGCATTATCAGTAATTTGCTATCTACTAATGCATAAGCTAAATAAAAAATATATCATACTTTCGTATCGATATTCCCTTAGTACTCATCGGTGGCTGAAATTGCAGCAAGTGGGCCTTGGGTGAAGGACATTCGGATGGGCATTACCTTATCATGGGTCTCTTTTTTACAGGTAACAATGCTAATGGTTGCTTTTCAATCTCTAACCATCTTTCTCCTCTTGTTGATCAGTATAATTTCTTGGTTTGCTGCTTCTCTTAAAACTGTTTGAGGGCTGCTTTTTAGTCCATTTGTAAATTTATTGTCAAAATTCTAAAATTTCAATGATTCGCTTGAGAATGTCTATGGAAATGGTGGGATGTTCAACTAAGAATGGTGTCAGTAATATAGTTTACTAGAGTAATACTTTCTCATTAAGATTTTTTTATGATCATGGGTACATAATTATATGTTTTGCCCATTACTTCAGCATTTTAGCTTGGCTTGGAGTACAATATTTTGCACATCTTTGTTATTTGACAGCCAATTTATGCTGATTGTTCCATGAATTTCATTCATGTTGCAGGCAATTCGTCTAAAGTATTTGGTTCCAGATATTGAGCTTCAAAACTATGCCCTGGTAGTTATGGAAATGCTTGGCATAGATCCTCATGTCGATGCCCATGCGCTGGTATTTGTCTAAAAAATTATACTGCAAATTCTACATTATTCTTTGATAGTCATATGTTTAACGTAGAGGCATGACTTCCTCTTATTATATGGCCTTGCAAAAAAAAAAAAAAGGAAATAGAAGACAAAACAGTATACAAATTAAATGGAAGAAAAACCTGAGATAAATATGGCTTACCGATACTAATAGCTGCTCATCTGTTCTCAAATTTGCACATGTAGAGGCAATCATTAGTTAGGCATAACTACTAGCACTTTTCAGTAGAATAATTGTTTCCCAATATATGTGGAAGGAAAGAATACCAATGCTAGTTTGATGGAAAAATCTTGACTAAGAAAGTTAGAATTTAGTATATGGAATTCTTTTGAGCATTTAACATCATTGAATATGATGCTAAAGAAACTAATTTACACGATTTGTATGAAATCTGTGCTATGTTATGGTTTTAGCAAAGATTTGCGATAGAATAATCGTTTCCCAATAAATTTGGAAGGAAGGAATACCAATGCTGGTTTGATAGGAAAATCTTCTCTTAGAAACTTAGAATTTCATATATGGAATTTCTTTTGAATGATTGACATCATTGAATATGATGCTAAAGAAACTAATTTACATGATTTGTATGAAATCTATGCTATGTTATGGTTTAAGCAAAGATTGGTAATTGTTTTGATGAGGACAAGCATATTGTGATTTGTGTTTCATCTAAAATTTTATAGCTCCTCGTTTTTCTAGCCCTGGATGGAATTATGAAGGATTGAACTTTATATTGGATTGATGTGCATTGTAGTTACATTATTATGACATCCAAAATATATAAACTAATACTTTCCACTCTTTGGTTTCTTGGAGGCATGCGTTCTGTATATTTTGCGGGTTGGTGTGACTGATCAGATGACTGAGCCTACTCAAAGGGGCTTTTCAGTTTTCCTTGGAAAACAGGTTTGCTAGAGTATCACACATGCTCTCTTGCCACTGTTGATTCTTGTCTTGACTCTTCTCTCATGGAAAATTGCAGCTGGAATCTCCTAATGTTGGTCCTTCAATGAAAATTGCTGCTCTTCGTACTTTGTCTTATACATTGAAAACATTGGGTGAGGTAAGGGGTCGTATGCATTTGATTCTACTTTTGATCATATGCTCTTTGTAAAACATGCTTCAGTAGGGCAACAAATCTAAAACAAAACCTACTATAGTATTAAATGGGCTAAATTGATGTATAATAAGATTAAGCACTCTGTAACCTTCAGAACATTTTATTTACAAGAGTACCGATTTCACATGTTTGAAATGTCTACTTTTCTTCAATTCCCCCCTATTTTAGGAAAATGTCATTTCAGAAAAGCATTAGGTGCATGCAATATACCTAATTGATAATACTAGGCAACAAATAGACTGGATCAGTGATGAGTCATCTGTGTGGGTCCTTTAAAGTTTGGCTAAATTGTTTATAATTTGGTTCCTTGGTTGTCTTGCATGCTTATATGTGCAACTTTGGTTGCATATTGCTTGAATTTTGCTTATCCATTCTCAGGTTCCATCAGAACTTCGAGAAATCTTTGATAAAACTGTCGATGTTGCAATATCTCATTCATCAAACCTTGTAAGTATTTTGTTACTTTTAATTGGGATGTTGAATATATTTGATTGGATAATTGATACTAAAATCAACTTTTAAGACTTCTTGTTGGATTTTGCAATTTTTGAGAATATGTTTGTTACTTGAAAAAATTGCACTAAATAACTGATGCATTTATATTTTGATATTGTGAAAAAGAATTCTTTTTCATTTATCTCCTAGTTAGTTTCACTGTCCTTATCAATTCTTTTACTTATGAATTTCTGAAGTCCTTATGATCATCGATCATTTAGTAAACTATAACACAAAGCTTGTCTATGTTTGACTTTACTCAAATATTAGTTTCTAATATTGTCCCTAGTTTTATCTTGGTTCTTCTTGTCCCTAGTTTATCTAATTGGTATGAAAATTTGGAAGGCTGACTAATTAGTAAGCATTGAAATCTTCTGCACACTCTGTTATGGTTCCTTTGGTTGGAAAGGGATAGAATTGGTTTTGGAGCTATAAGTAGATAGTCTCTACTCAACTAGTTTCAAGTAGAGATAGATTAGAGAATGGCAAAACAAACTAGACGTTGGTCTTTTGACCAAAAACTAGGAAAGAATGATCAATGGCCCATAACATTGTGAACTACTTTGAGAAACCTAACCCAAAAATTAATGGTTTCAAACCCATACCTAAAGTCAATCTTAAGTCTTAAACTAATCTGACCATCTTAAATAACTTTCCAAGACAATTAAGTGTGAAATATATCCCTAAAAAGAATAATATTGTATGCCACAAGAATAAAAAACCTTATTTAAAATTAAAAATTGAAATGAGTAGTTGCCATTTAGTTAAAAGATTCAATAGTTTCCACAATCCACTGCAATTAAGATTAAATATAAAAACCTTAAGGTGGAATTTCTTTAAATTTAAAAGACTAAAAGTCTTCTAAAATTTGATCGAGTAATTTTCATTGTATAAAATTCACTTGCTTTTGCAATTCACTGTCCCATTAAAATAAAATTTAATATTAATAAATTTTTATAGAATCCTAAGAAATTAATTCACTATGATAACTAATATTGCTAGAAACATTAATCTTTTTTAAAATACTAAAAGAATATTCTAGAGTAATACAAAATATCTGAGCTTAAAATTAGTAAATATTGTGATTAAATTGTTATGATTCTAACTTTTATCTCTAATTTTATATATATCCTCATGTAATTATGCCAAATGAATTTTTTCACCGATAGTAACTTTTCATCTCTTTTCTTGTCATACATGCATAGTTAATTAGTATTAAATAGTACCTAAAATATCTATTCCATTATAAAAATTAATGGTCTTTTATAAATTCTTTCCTTTGTAACTTTTAATATTAAAAATTCTATAAGTAACATCCCGTACACTATTTATTATTCGAGAATTTTTTAAAATTGATTTTGCACTAGGTATTCTAGTATGAATTATTAACTCAAGTATGCTCTTGCATCAATCTCATCAGATTAAAAAAGAACACGGCTTCAACATGTAGACTTTGACATACTCCTTGTGGATATCGCGATTAGCTCATTTTAGTTCCTCTTTTGCAATCCAAGTGCATTCACTTGGGAGTTCCCAAGACAAGAATCTCTATTATGGTAGAACTTTCACAAACAATTATGATATATCTTCATTGCTAATGTCAAACAGCCTCGAGTATAATATACATAGGCTAGGTTATCCAAACATCAAGCATCTGGATAAAAATGCTGTTACTTGTAACTTCTTAGATCTGTTTTAAAATATCTTTTAATGCATCAAATTGTTCTTTTTCTACCGAAACTACTCTAGCACCATTTACAGCATAAATATTAAACTATATTCTGAGCCAGAACTCTAGTGTAAAGTTCCTTGGCCCTTTCCAAATGGGTAACTTCCAACTTTGGGTTTCTTTTTTGATAGTATAGTGCAGCAAAGTAATTCTAGTTGCCCAAAGAGAGTTGCATAAGGATCATTTCCATCAGTTGCCTCACTAGCAGCATAGAAGGTTTGTTGGCCTTAACTCAATCATTATTTTTCAGATCTAAGTCATTGGGCATAGATAATGCATTAGGGAACTTATCATTCGCCTTCAAAGCCCCATTAACCAGGTCAATGCTTAATTGAAGATTGTTTTGGGCTTTCTCAATGACAGAAAGCCTCAGATAAGCTTCCACATAGTCTGAGAGCTTGTATAGCATAAGATGGTAAAGAATGATTGCAGCTTGGGTCTCATGCAACTGCTTAACTATGCTGGCCAAGTTAAATAATGCTTTGACTTTATTCCAAGGTAGCTGTACATGAATACCATGTTCCACAAAGTGATGAAATATTGGCATGTCTTTATAGTTTATACTGAAGAGTACAAGTAGGCACATCAACTGCAATGGCATTTGCTTTACTATCAAGGACAATAACATATGCTATCAACAAGAGCCTCTTTAAAAGATTGTTGAGCAAGCTCAAGCTATTCCCTTTCAAATTTTATGACTCCAATATGGTTAAGCACTTCTATCGGGACTAGTTGAACTCCCTTTTTAATAAATCTCCTTGCATTTTGGATGGCATCTATAGTAGCTCTGACATCGCTTGATGTAGGGCAAAGCATTAGGGCAACATATTCCAACAAAGTAGGGCTAGAATTAGGGTGATTGTTGTTGGAACAATTATGATTTCTAAAAAAAAAAACTCCTTTAATAAAAATATGAATACAGAGGCTGCTATAATTCTCTTGCAAAGCCCCTATTTATATTAATTTTATTAGAAACCCTACCCAGAATAGGAAAAACAAGTCATACACGAATTCCTATGAATAATAGGAAAAATAGTAATATCTTATTGAAAATGAAATCTAACCTAAATAAGAAAACTTTATGAAAACTAATAAAATACGGAAACATAAATTATTAACTGGAAATATGCTCCTACATCATGTAATCTCGTTAAAGTGAAGATTTCATACTACCCTACATTGACTGACCACTCATCTATGAAAAGCTCTGTCAGTTCTATTGTGAATTTTACTTTCACAAAACATATTAGTAAAAATTAAACCATAGATTGATAGTGCAGTTTTCTAAACAGCTGTATCGTATTGAGTTGTTGCTGTATAGCTTCTTTTAGTTCAGCATGAATGAAAAGTTCATTTGGGCAGGTACGCACTGAGACTGCTTTGACATTACGAGTGTTTGCTGAGGTTGATCCTACCTGTGTCGGAGGTTTGGTTTCATACGGTGTAACTACACTGAATGCTTTGAGAGATAATGTCTCGTTTGGGAAGGTATAGCCAATATTGCTAGTGTGCAGGTTTTCTTCTTTCTTGTTTGGCTAAATCCTTGATGTGATCACCAAAATGAATCTTTCATTCTATTGCCATTTGTATCTTCACAACTTTTGTTCTTTGGTCCCTTGATTTAAGATCCAAGTCTAGTTTAGTTGTTTATCATAAATGACTTTTAAGTGGAAGACTTACACCAAGTATCTTTACAGTGCTGTTTACTATTTAATAAACATGTGGATTTATGTGATCTTCGATTAAATTAATTAGATATCCTAAGGATTTTGAAGGTTTCCTTTTACTTCTCATATGAGAAATGTGCGAGAGCATTCTCCACACCTAGTAGAAACAACAACAGTACAAACAACATATTTCCTTCAATTTTAGTTGATGTTGTGGAGTCACCTCTTTGAAAAACCAAGAATACAACAAAGATGGTCAGAAAACATAGTTACCAATAAATGAAGTAAAAATGTATGATCTAAGGAAGAAAGAGAAAACAAGAAAATTTTCTGCTTATTAGCGTGAAAGTCCTTCCTGTATGAAATAGTCTTGATAACTAATCTGATTTCTTTATCATCCTGATGTATATAGACTGAGTGATTAGTCTTTTTTAAAACCTTCTTTTCTTTGTCTATATATCTTTATGTTGATGTTCTAACTGTCCATTTCTTCAGTTTGGAAAGTTGCAAAGTTCATTTCTTTTGTCCTATAACATTCTTATTCTCAAGGAGTGAAGGTTTTCCACATTCTGTTGATGGTTTACATATTGTATTCTCACGAAAAACCTCGATTTCCTTGGCTACTTGTTAGAAATTTTCAGCTCTTTAGACATCTCATTTCAACTTTTGCTTCATAAGGATGTTTTCTTAATGGATAAATTTGTTGACAAATGCTGCAATGTGTAATTTTAATGGATTGTTGTTGAATTGGACTTTTGCATCTTAACTCCTGATTTATATTTTCCATGAACCTAATAGTTGATAACTGATTTATGGTCATGGAGTATCAAAAGGTCCTCTCCAGTAGATGTTGGCAGATAGATGGAATACGTATCTCCTTTCTGCTGGTTCTTTAATTTATTTATTCATATTAGCTAAGCTTTTTGCTCTATTTTTAAGATTGTGCCTAGTTTTGAATTTGTATGCTTCTTTTTTATCTTTTCTTAGTAAAATATGGAAGAATTTGACTGGTATTACTCTCTGAAGTGTGAGGACTTTTTCTTGCATTTATTTTCTTATTTGTTTATTGGCAATGTTATAGGTTTGTTCTTAATATTGCTATTATTTACCTTTCTTTTTCCACCCACAGGGAACCAATTTGAAAGTCGAGCTTGATTCTTTACATGGACAAGCAACTGTTTTGGCAGCTTTGGTATCAATATCACCAAAGTTACCTCTTGGTTATCCAGCAAGGTTATTGCTCCACTTAACTTCTTCTGTTCTATGAAACTCTATGTTTACTTTTTTCTTGTCTTAAATAAATCTAGATCAGTTGTGGCGTCAATGTTCATGTAAGGGAGATTGCTGTTGACAAATGGAAGTAAATTATTACATGGGATCCTCTCAGCCAATTTTTTGCTCAAAATATCAAATCCTTCTCAATATGACTATGTTAGATACTACTGGGATACTCTTGTATTAAGGTGTGCTTGCATCCTAGGGATATACTAATATATGTATTGCTTGCATTCCTTTGAGCTTTAATTTCATGGTTACCTTAGGTTTTGAGAACTTTCATGCTCTTACCTTATGGTCTCGTCGCCTCAGACTGCCCAGATCAATACTTGAAGTTTTAAAGAAAATGCTAACTGAATCTAGCCGAAATCCGTTGGCTGCAACGGTTGAAAAAGAAGCTGGTTGGTTACTTCTGTCTTCACTCCTATTCTCCATGCCAAAGCAGGTAGAAGATTAATTGCTAGGTTATGACAAACTTGTGTTACTTATTCTGTGGCTGCCGTGAGTACTTATGAATTTTGGGTCTGTTGCCTGCAGGAGTTAGAAGACCAGATCTTTGATATTCTTACATTGTGGGCAGACCTCTTCAGTGGGAATCCTGAAGAAGCAATTAAACAAAATGGAGATTTAATTGCTAAGATACGGTAAATCTCTGTCAAAGTACAACCTTGTATGTTAGTTTTTAGCTCAATGAAGTTACGGATGAATGGAGTACTTTGTTTGGGCTGGGTTGACGTGGCATTGTACTGCCTGTTGGTCCTGGTCTGGTTGAGTCAGTCAGGTATTCATAAGAATTAGTGATAAAAGCACTAAAAGCAGTTGTATTTGTGGATTTTAAGCTGGGTGTTGTTTTCAAATTTTTTTTAATAATATTATGCAAGTTACTATCCTATTTGACGTTCATCTTTTTTCTTTGGAAGGGTTTGGTCTGCTGCTGTAGATGCTCTTACTGCATTTGTGAAATGCTTTATTTCTAGTGGTACTGCAAACAATGGGGTTTTACTTCAACCTGTCATGGTGTACCTGAGTAGGTACTTATACTCTTAACTGAATAACTCAGGCACTTTGTGGTTTTGTTTCCATAAGTCTGAAGGTTGCTACTGTATTTTGGAAACAGTGCTTTGTCCTGTATCTTGTTACTAAAAGGCAAAGAACTGTCAAACATTAAACCTGCAATAGACGTGTTCTCCATCAAAACGTTAGTGGCTTATCAGTCACTCCCTGATCCCTTTACTTATAAAGGTGAACATGCGCAGATTATCCAATTATGTACACTACCATACAGGTAATGCTTTTCCTTTGTAAATGATAGTTATTTCTTTCCCTTCTATAGATGTCTTTATCATGGACACCCTCAATATGCCTTCATGACACAAAATGTGGACCTTTCTTAAAAATAGTTTCTGAAGTTGTTTTTCTATAATTCATCTGCCTGTTTAATAATTTGGCTACCTCTTATTCCTCAAATGAAATAGGGATGCTTCTAGATACGAGGAAAGCTCATGCTTGAGGTCCTTGTTAGACAAACGAGATGCCTGGTTGGGACCTTGGATTCCTGGAAGGTTTCTTCTTGTCTATATTTTGATTTCTGGTTTTCTTGAATAGTTGATTCCAAAAAAATTTAAGGTCTTTTTATTTCGATGACAAGGGAAATCCTTATTTTTTTTCATAAATAATTTGCCTAGAGATTGGTTTGAGGATGAACTTCGGGCCTTCCAAGGGGGAAAGGAGGGCCTATTGCCTTCTGTATGGGAGGATGAATCCTCAAGCTTTCCTCAGGTGATTGCTCTTTCTCCTTAGTTGGTTATATCTTTATGTTTAACTTTGATAGCATGCTTCCTTCATCTACTTCACCAAGATTCAGTTTTTTGTTCTTAGTGCTTTTTCATCATAATTGTTACTGCAGTTTTTGTTACTTCATCTAAAGTTCATGTAGAGAAGGGAATTATAGTTTTACTGATGAAAACTGAAGCAAAGGTTCTTCCTTATATTTGATTAGTTAATGAAAGCATTAAAAGTAGGCATAAAAGTTTTTAATGTGATCTTTGTGTTCTAATGACCTTTTATACATGTGAGATTGCACTGTAAAGTTGAACTTTTTTGGTATGGGACAAAGATAATTCATCTTATTACACTCTTAAAAGGTAGATTATTAATGTTTATCTTGGCCAATTTTTGGTAAACACCATTGTAGACACATGTAATGATTAAATGAGAATTTGTTCAGTTCTTCTTAAATGAGTGGGTATAAATAATCCATGTTGCGTCTTTTCTTTAATACTATGACAATCAACTGCAATGCACTTTAGTATGGTTATAAGATACTGAATTGAAAGTGATATGTGTGATTGCTTGATTATCATACCATAGCTTTAGTACTTTTATTTTGTCAATCCTAAAATCTTTAAGTATTTGCTTCACCTGCATTTAACTTGCCCAGTTTTAGAGAGAGCCCAGCATTAGTAATTGCTTATGTATTTACCTCATCTTTACCATAATATTAGTATAAGCATCAAACTATTCTATCCTTGTGAGCTTTAATATCAATAATATACTAACCAAAGATAATTTGGTTTCCACTAATCAATTGAAAAATAAATTACACAATATTATGTAAATGTGATAAATCTAATTTCCCTGAAAAGAATTGTTCCAACACCACACAACTCTTTTATTGTTAAAGCACTCATAAGAGGAATGATAGAAGAAACAATGGATTTCCCTATCACCATCCAATTTGACATCTTGAGTGGTCTAAACTGCATTTGATGATTCCTTTATAAGATGGGTTGCCTTCTCTGTAACAAGTGAAGAAATCACAATTAATCTAGTCCAAGTATAATAGTTATGCTTGAAATTTTTTTTAATTAATCTAATCCAAGTACGATAATTGTGCTTGATCAGAAGAATTGTACACAGTTGTTGCGGAGAATGGATAAACTGAACAATGGGAGAATACCTTGCCTTGCCCTTAGCTTCAACCATGAGTGCTAGAGAGAAAATTTTTGTGACCCAATAAATCACTAGTTGTCCACTTATGCTACTTGTCAGTTGGTTCACTTCATAACAGATAATTACAAACAATACAAGGACTTATATATGGATCAAAGGGATGATATTATTTACCGCTCACAAAAATATCTTTCTCTAAAAGAAATTTGTTTTTCACAAGAATCTATTAGCATTGATACTACGAAAACGTAAAAGATTGATATTAAAAGTTCTAGCATTAAGCTTAAGTTTGAAATGCCCTTGTATACTTGCAATACTACACTATGGTGCTGTACTTTCAATAGGGAACTAAGTTGTATGTTTTCGATATGTGGCAAATACCATACATCTATAGTAAATGAATTCCAAAACTTATGAAATTAATCCTTAGTTCTCTGTCAAAGCAGAGTGAAGATGGATAAGGAAATAAAACTTAATCAATGAGATTCTTTAGCAATAACTGAACCATCATTATTTTCTAGATAATACATGTGCATATACTTGGATTTGTGTTCATGTAAACTTTTGATCTTGATGCTTCAACATAAGTTGGAAATTGCATGCCCTATTGTGTGTGAAAGTACCAAATTTAGATGCCTTGTAGGTTTTTTTTAATTGTTTTCAATTGTTATTTCATTGCATCCGTTCACTGAGGATTAGTTTTGTTCTTGAAGCCCGAAACAATAAACAAGGTATTGGTGAATCAGATGCTTCTTTTCTTTGGAATCATGTTTGCTTCACAGGTAAAGGGGATTATATTGTAAGCCTATGTTTTCTGATATTGTTTTGTAGGAAAGATAAATTCTCTTTCTTGTTTAACTTGGTCTCAGGATAGTGGAGGGATGCTCTTGCTTCTTGGAATGATTGAGCAGTGTCTAAAAAGTGGAAAAAGGCAAACGTGGCATGCTGCCGGTATTACCAATATTTGTGTTGGGTTGCTTGCAGGATTGAAGGTGCTTGCTATTTTTAATTAATCTATTTAAAGTTTTATATGTAGCTCTGATGTCATATTGTCTAATAATGCTTTCCTCAGGCTTTGATTTCTCTACGACCTCAACCCCTAGGGATTGAGATTTTAAATCCAACGCAGGCAATTTTTCTGGTAATAATGTTAAGGCGACATTATTTTGACTCTCTTGCAATGAGGTAAGGTAAGCAACATTAAGTTTTTTTCTTATTCATTGATTTTCTTTTCGTAGAGTATTCTAGCAGAGGGAGATATATGTGCATCTCAACGTAGAGCATCATCAGAAGGGCTCGGTCTTTTAGCTCGCCTTGGTAATGATATGTTTACTGCTAGAATGGTAAGTTGGTTTCTAATGTTTATTCAAGTAATACATAAGCTATCAATTTGCCAGTATATGTTGAGATGATGACGACATATGTGTATAATAGAGTTTTAAGTTCACAACTCCATTTTTATTTTGTATGTTAGTTTTAATTATCTTTCTCTCTCTTTGTTGATGTTAAACAGACTAGGTCATTGATTAGTGACCTTGCTGGGACAACAGATTCGAATTATGCTGGATCTGTTGCTTTTGCACTTGGGTGCATTCTTAGCAGGTGATCTCTTCATATTCTTGAAAACTTTGGTTGTCTACTTTTCTTGTTTTCCAAAAGAATACATTTTAGTCTTTTTTTACTGACAAAGTGATTGTTAGTTTTTAACTAAGATTGTTAGTAAAGTACTATATGTTGCTAATAGCATCTAAACTTTCTCTTTTCGATTGTTAGTTGTAGTATTTCATATAACATGATTCTTGGCATACTATCATTTAATTTCTTATTAAACAGAATTATTGAGTACAGTTTTGCTACTTGCGAGGAAATGAATATGGTAGAAGGCTCTAGAGGAAAAGAGTTCAAGAAGTTGAAGGAGACCTTAAAGAACGTGATTTTAGAGTCTTAGACAAGACATGATAAAGAGATTGGGCAATTAAGAGTAGGGATGGAAAAAGGGCATGAGCCTGACTTGACTTGACTTGAAGTTAATGGGCTCAGATTGGGTTTATCAAATTTTAAGTCAAGCTTGTGTTTTTTTAAATTTCACGCTTTGAATTAGGTTTGGGCTTGGATTTGGGGTCAGGCTCCAACTCTCTGACTCGAATCTAACTAGAGAATGGGGCACTGGTGCACCCATTGCCATGCACTGGTATGTTTGAGAGGATGGACTAGGCAAAACTGAAACAAAAAATTTCCGAAGGTCTGCTCATTGGGCATGACTAAAATGGAATAAGAAATAGCCAAGGTTGGCTCTGATACCATGGAACAAAGAGAGGAAAGATGTTTTTATGGATATATCTTGCACAGAGGTAGAGATACATATATATACAAATTACTCAACTACCAATTAGGTAAGTAAATAAATAGGATCCCTATAATTAAGCCTTAAGTTCCTGTAATAGTTATACAATCTGTAACATATTTATACTGCATCTCTTAGATTCCATTGTCAGAAAGTTGTTGGAAAGAGATAATATGTATTCTAAAGGGAAGTCATCCATTTTCTATATTCTTGAGTTAAGTGTCATGTTGTAGGTTCACAGAACTATCGACTGGACCTTGCCATTCAATATTGTGGCTCTAGTAATCACAAAATCTAAACAGCTTGTTCCTTTGCTGGATTTTTGTCTTGGACTTGTAAACTTAGCCAATTGAATCTTCCCATTGGTACTTCAAGGATCAATTAATAATGAAATCTAAAGTCTTTTTCCTATGTGGATTTCTTTTCCTGGACATGTCAAACGGCTTTATCATTTTTGGATACAAATTGGTCAAAATGAATGTGATGTCAATTGAAAAAAAATTCTTTTCCATTTAGATTTTTTTTTTTGGCTGTCATTTGCCTAACATAAATTCATAGCTTGGTGATGTGGTTTCTTTAAGAACTATCATAAGCAAAGTCTGGACCGACATTTTAACTGCTTTCTTTTTTCAAACTGTCTTTACATAGAGACATCATCTTGTTTTCAGTGATGTGAATGTTTTAAGAGCTTGGGCTGGCTTGTCTCTTTGATTGTTACATAATTGCACTGCATGATGCAAACTAACTTGTCCTTTTTACTGCTACAATTGCAAAGCATGTTGCAAACTAACTCGTCTTTTTGATAGTTCCAATTGTACTAGATGAAACTTTGTAATATTGATCTAGTCGTGTGCTTAAAATATATGTGCTCCCAAAACCTGTTGTACTGCTCCTTGTTGATGCCGTATAGATGTTAGTTTTTACCATAGAACGACATGGTGTGATGTTTTATAATCTTCTAGTAAATCTTCTTACCTGCAGTGCAGGAGGAATGGCATTGTCAAGTTTAGTGCCTGCAACTGTCAACTCAGTCTCTTTGCTGGCTAAAAGTACAATCTCCGGCTTACAGATTTGGTCTTTGCATGGACTTCTCCTGATTATTGAAGCCGCTGGCTTCTCATATGTATCTCATGTGCAGGTCTGTTATGTTATTTCATTCTTAAAAAGGAAAAATGATAGTACATATTATTAGAATGGTGATTGTGAATTCTACTAGAACTTCTATTTAAATAATGAATCCTACTAGAACTTCTATTTAAATAATGAAAATAATTAAATAAAGGTAAACTGGACCTAAATAGCGTTAAAGCATAAAAATCTACAGCCTTCTCTATTGGAATTACCCTAAATAGCCATATGCGAAAGGTTCCATATCGACTGTCTCTACTTGAAAAACTTAACCTCAAGCTATCTTGGACATCTAGTCAAGGTTTCATTTTAATGAATGAAATGGTTAATTTTTATCATTTAGATGAGGGTTTTTTAATAAATGAAATGGATAATTTTGTTGCACTAAATGCTTAAAAATTTTTCAATTGTAACTATCGGATCTATAATATAGGCATTGTCAATGATATTCAAGATCCAACACGGTCCATACTTCTTGGGTTATAGTTTACTATAAGTCTTCAACGCATTCTTTGGGTCCTGAAACAACATCACTTGATCAACTTTACAAACTTGCTTTCTGTGATGTTAGTCTGCTACTTGCTTGTATTTGGTATTAGCTTTTCTAATTTTGCATTACTTCTATCTAAACATCTTCTGCTATTGGTTTGATTGCCTTTGATCCTCTTATCATTTTTTTGATCCCTTTAACAATTTCTTGATAATCAAAGTATGTGTCTATTTTGAATGCAACTTGCATTTTAGATTCCTGAATGTATATCTGTAAAAGAAGTCTGCCCTTCCACTTTAGAAGCTTTGGTTTTTAATCTTCCTTTTAATGAGAATAAAGTAAACTTGATGTTATCTTTCTCCAGTCTATAAGTATTATCACCCATTATGCTATTTTCCAATATCAAATTGCCAAGCCTTACCAAATAACAAGTCACAGGTATTACTATCCATAGTGTTAAAGTTAACTTTATTCTTGTATTTCTTAATAGAAAAAATTACCTTACGTTGTTCCAGATAATCCTTCTATGTTGCCTTAGTCCAACTAATAGTATATGGTTTTGGGTGCTTTTTAGGTTTTAAATCTAGACTTCATAACTCTTTTTCCTTCACAACTGCTGTCATCAATAATCATCTAAAAAAAAAAGACTAGTGATAGCGCACTTGTTCTCAAATCATTGATACTTTTGAATGTTATCCTCTTCTTCTCAAATCATTGATACTTTTGAATGTTATCCTCTTCTTTTGCCAGCAAAATTATTCGTCTCACCACGTAATTCTGTCCATCACTATTAGCATCCTCATTTCATTGTCATCCCTATTTACACAACACATCTTGTCATTCTTTTCCTCTCTCTCCATCACATGAATTGCTTTTTTGAGGGCAGTTATTGGGTTTGTGATCAAGACTTGGAGCATCGTTTGAATTTTGACTTAGGGAACTTGTAACTTTTTACCTCCTTTTGGCTTTCTTCTCCTTCTATCTTCCAACCATTTTCTCTCCCTTGTACCAGTGCATGTAGGATCATCTTGAATTGGCTTATTCCTTTCATTAAAGAACTATAATTTTCCAACTATTTTTTTCAAGAATAGTCTGGCTTCTCTTTTCCTGCAGCACAGTTAAGCCTTTATAGTAACATTTTCATACTTCAGATAAAGTTCTCTGTACCTGTACTCCTACTTTGTCTTTGATAACTAGTTGCAAACCATTTAGATGTCTAAGTACTTATTGCCCTTCTGTCTTCAGTAGGTCATTTTGTTTTGTCAATTTTAATACATTCAGTAGTATATTGTGTACAGACTTCTGAATCTAATGACATTTTTTATTCTTCTAAAATAAAATATACTCATATTATCCTTTTGAGAAGTTTATTGATCTTATACATAGTTTTTCGTTGGTTATTTTACTTTATAGTTAATTTGGTTAATTTGGACTACAGAATTTCTTACTATGTTAAAGATTCACTCTTCAATCTTCATGTGGCAAGTTTCACACTTTTATCTGCTAGAGTCACCATATATTTTAATCTCTTTCTATTTTTGCAATCCAATTCAAGGATTCCATAATTTTCATTATAGTATTTGAATGGGCTAGTAATCCTTTCACTATTTCTTTTTGTATTCAACATTTTGCAAAGATTCTGTGAAGAAATCATTTATGTCTTAATTTTCCATGTAGACCTTTTGTGTATGCCTGCGTAGGAAGTGGTCCACTGATAGGCTGCCTGCAAGCCAAATCTTCTTTAATATGTAACCTTTCCTTATTTGTTGGCACCTAAGCTTAAGAAATCAAGTTGAGCTGCAATTTCTTAAGATGTTGTTCTAAGTGCTAGATTCCATTCCTTTTTCAAAATCTTTCAATGTCACCCCTTGAAGTTGCATCAGTGATTGAGATCTCAGTTAGAATTGGGTCACCTGTCATGATATTGATGCACAAAGCATGTAAACAAATGCTAGCACCCAACTATGCCTTTATGATTTGATAAACAAGTTTTAGAATGCTAAAACGTAAACTACAATTTGATAGAAAAGTCTGTATAGAACTTACATATTTACAGGATAGTGGTTGCCAACACTAACAGTATGCTTAATTAAATAAGGGAAATACTGAAACATAATTGAAAGGATCTAAACTTCTGACTCCCAGCCTGTCCTAAAATTCATGTGCTACATGTTTCATGTTGTCCGCGTGATACATGAATATAAAAGTAATACATGTTTAAATAGATTAATTGAAAGTGAAGTTGTTGTTCAATTTAAATCTTGCTCCTACGTCTTTTATCTATTATCTATAACTTAAACAGACCTAAAGCACACTTATTTTTGTGATTTGAGTTCGGATTTCCAGCCAACTTAAAAAACCATCTGCTGTATGTCCTATGTGAGCTTTGTCATCTTGGTGATAAATAAAGTTGGAGTTGTTCAATTCAAAACATGCTCCTAATTCCTTTTTGTATCATCTATGATCAATTATGCATGAATTTAATATGGGTTGCACTATGTATTTGCATGTAGCTTCCCTACAGTCATTTGGTAATTGCACCATTCTAATTGCCTTTAAATTTACATTGGTGCTGTGCTTGTTGTTTTTATCTTTTTCATCCACAGGCAACACTTGGCCTTGCACTGGACATTCTATTATCTGAAGACAATGGTTTGGTTGACCTTCAGCAAGGAGTAGGCCGCCTTATAAATGCCATTGTGGCTGTTCTGGGCCCTGAACTTGCCCCAGGAAGCATTTTCTTCTCTCGCTGCAAGGTAGTTCATTCACAGACCTGAACTTCTAGACTTGTTCCTGTTCAAGTTGAGATTTACTATCATTATATTTCTTTAGCAATCTGTGGCTGGTATTCGAATGACATATAGCCCAGAATATGATCTTCAATTTGAAAGCATATCCTTTTCTTTCACTTTGTTCATTATTTACTATGTTATGGAAGTTAATATTCAATTGACCAATTCAATTTGTTTTGCAGTCCGTCATTGCAGAAATAAGCTCCTGGCAAGAAACTGCAACACTGTTGGAGTATGTCAACAGATAAATGTTTCTTGTTTTTCTTTTTTCTCTTTCTTATTTTCTCATTTTGGGTAGTTTGTGATTGGATGTTTGAACTGTTTTCTAATTGCTAACTTTTTGGTTATTGTATAGAAAGCATTACCCAAAAGTTTAAACTGTTGGATGAGGCCCGATAGTGATCCATATATTATTCTGACAATCATTATGGAATCAAATAGGAGTTAAACCTTTTTTTTCTCCTTTATTACAAGGCTCCAACTGAGTCGTATTCATGTTACAGGAGTGTTCGATTCACACAGCAACTTGTTCTTTTTGCTCCGCAAGCTGTTTCTGTTCATTCACATGTTAAAACCCTCCTATCAACTCTTTCCTCAAGACAGGTTTTGTTTAAGTTTTAAAGTTGTTAGTATTTGTGGCTTATATTCCCTTTCTTTTACCTAACACAACTAGTTTAACTTGAAGCAGCCAACTTTAAGACAAATTGCTGTTTCTACCCTCCGGCATCTCATTGAAAAAGACCTGGTTAGTATTGGGCACCCAATGTTCATCTCTTTTTTATATTTAGCCAACCCTTTGCTCCAAGGTATCCAATGGTTGATAGGAGTTGTTTCAGGTTTCTATTATTCGCGAGCAAATTGAAGATAACTTGTTTCACATGCTGGACGAAGAAACAGATTCTGAGTAAGTCATCTATAAACCATGTTGCTTTGGTGCTTACTTTTTAATAAAATGCACTCGCTTCAAAACTTGCTTGAGCAAAAATGATAACAGTACTGATTACTGTTCTTTGTTGCAGTTTGCAAATAAATGTTGTTTCATGCATTTCTAACAATTTGCATTGCTATAGTACAAAAGCAATTCTGTGTCCATTCCCAATGGCCATTCAACATCATTGTTCATGAAGCAGTTATGTTGCTGACTGTGATACAGGCTGTATTTAAAGGAAATACCATGCATATTTCAAGGAGTCATATATATATATATATACATACTTTTCACCTTTTCCTTTCCATTTCTTGATAATCAGACTGCTTTATTTTTTTTAGGATTGGGAATATGATACGTTCAACAATTACACGATTGCTGTTTGCATCATGTCCTTCTTGTCCATCTCACTGGATATCAATATGTTGTAAGATGGTGAGCTCGTTTCTCGAACTGGATGGAGGTTTATATATTATTGGTTTTCCAAATAAGAACGTTTGACTTTTTAGATGACCATATGCATTTATGCTTCTTGAAAATGATTTTGCTAACCCTTTCTTTTACTTGACAATAACTAGCATATTACTTGTTTATGTGGGACTTTTTTATGCTTGTGGTTCACAAATTAAGGTTTGAAGTGTATCACATGAACTATGTTCCTATTAGCCAGTATATTAATAGGCTTTTTCCTGTTTCTTGGATAAATTATGCTTAGCGCTAATTGAATAAGTTATCCAATGTCCAGGTTCTTGCTACATCAACTAGACGAGATGCTGAAATTAGTAACAGCTCAGGAAATGTTGGCCTTAGTGGGACGGGCAGTGACCCAAGATTACACTATGGAGAAGATGATGAAAATATGGTCTATAGCTCCACAGGCGCACCAGTCCAAGAGTATGCACTAGAAGCTTCCTGTATTAATCCCAACAGAGATAAACACCTTAGATACAGAACCAGAGTTTTTGCTGCTGAGTAAGTGATCTTGCCCTAGTTTGGTTGATTTGCATTGTGCTATACTGTTTCTTTGCTCCAGGTCTTAAATCTTTTGAAATTCTAGTTAATAATTCACTCATTATAGAATATTATCTGTAGGGCTTCTAGGGTTATATTTCTTGGTTCAACTTATTCATTGATATTGAGTGTTTAATATGAACAACATGATATAGACATTGTCTCTCTGTTGTATATTTATTCTTGAGAAATTCTATTGTATTGAGTGTGTTTAGTTTTCATATATGGTTTTTCATTCAGTACTTGCTTGCTGCCCTGGCTTTAGGTTATATACTGTCTCTCTCTCTATATATATATATATTTGCAAATTTGTAAATTTCCTTAAGTTTAAGGAAACTCAATAAAGTGTTAGATTATGATGGAAGCAATGTGAAAGGCTTGAACAATAAGGAGATAGAGAAACTAAAAATTTCCTTGTGTTAATCAAACTGCTCATATTCATTTAATCAAATGTCTCAATTGAATGCCTTTGTTGAAGATCTTAAAGAATATTATGTTAGGATCTTCGGGAGAGAGAGAGGATTATTCTAGAAGGAAGAACAATGGGCAGAAGGGCAGTGTAGGAGGACAGTTAGTTTTAGCTGAGGTGGTCAAGTTAGTTAGCTAACGGAATGTACTGGGGAAGGGGAATATATGAGGGGTGAGACAGAGAAGAGAGAAGGTAGGCAGAAAAGAAGTAAGGAAAGTGTGACCGTAGGGAGAACATTCCTGCTGAGGAGCAAGCTGCTCTGGTTTAGGGAAGAAGGAGCATTTCTGCTCTGGTTAGGGAGTATTACTACCTTACTATTCGGTAGTGATATATATATATATATTACCAATATATTGAAATAATATAGAACTCTAGTATTCTAAGTCTGGGGTTCTAACATATTATGTGCACTCTATTTAAGATTATCATTTTTAGCGTGTATCACTACTATTATCAAATGATAAGTTTTTAATTAATAAAATCTAATACTCTTATTGTCTGTGTCAGTAGATGTAGCCCTTCTGACTAAATCAAATAAATTTTTTGTTGTTTCTTTCTGCTTAAGGCTAGTTTCCAACTGTGGCTGTTATTAGTGAACATAAACCCTAACTTAGACATGACCCAAACGACCACCTCCTCTATTGGAATATAGTTTGGGAAACTACTACTGTTGGAATCACTGTCATTGTCTCACATTCTTCTCCCTATGTCCCACAGTGCTAGAATCTACAATCCTCTGCTCTACCTCCCATCGTTGTTGGAATCTACCATTAGAGCTTGTGTTTAACCTTTTCTCTGCCTTTCTTCCTTTAACCAATTGTCCCTGTTTGAGTTCCATTTCCATAACTCCTTCCATGTCAAACAGCTTCGCTGTAACTACTGAGACGTTCAGCCAGTCCCATCATTACTTCATGTGCTATTACCTTCTTAGCCACCAACAAAATCATCTTTTTTGACAGTCACATGATCAATTTCGTTTTTCCTTGCATCTTCTTTCTTTAAGACAGTCTTTTATTCTCACCAAAGCTGAAGTTCAAAGATATCAACAAGAAGCCCAACTACCATGTTTCGTCGAGTCCAGCTGTCTGCACTGAAGCCACTGTTGTCTTTTGTAATACTAGTCATCAATCTCCCAAGGAGCTTTACCAACGTTTTGGGATCCACCGTTGTTCATTGGCGTATGAGATAAGCATCTAAGAATAAGGTTTCCCTTTCAGTTAGATTGTTATAAAAGGAAAAGAAGAAAGTAATCAAGTTGATATTTAGTAAAAAAAATTTCACTAAAATTGGTTGGATTGTCTTTGATTCCCCTGTCAGAATAGACTTGCAAAAAATTGCATGCAAGCTGGAATGGGAGTTAATCACTCACCAGCTTGAGGCTGAGTGTTGAAGATCTTAGGGATTCAGTATTTAGAATTATTATTATGTGTATCGTATAAAGTATTCTTATGGTGGAATGTTGTCTATACTCTGTTTAAGATTTTTGTTACTAGCTTGTATTACTCTAGTATCACAAATAGATGAGATTGCCTAGCTAATAACACAATCTAGGATCCTTGTGGTCTCTTATGTCTTTTATGCAGGCTTTAGAACGATTGAACCTTATAAATCTTTTGTTCTTCCTTCTATGTTTTTTCTTTGTTTTATTTTCATAGCCTTTATATCTAGAAATGCAGTATCAAAATCTTGGATAATTGGTTATGTTGTCCCTGATCATAACCCACTATTCTAATACTTTTTATGACTTTATTCCTTGTTGAGGTTCTCAGTCCATTTTTGCTGAAACTTAGAGAGGTTGAGACTTGAGATGGCTAGAGAATTTGAATGATCCAGGAAGGTTAAATTACTTGTTGGGAACTGAAGTAAAATATTCTAAAGAGGATGTATTTTTTTTCACAAAGGAAGTACATCCTTTTCCTTTTGGCGAAAACTTCCATTTCTAGGTGCCAAGGTGTACCTATGTACTACATTTTGGAGTTGGAAGCCAGCAACTACACCAATTAATAGGGATCATCTATTAAGTGAAGTTGAAAACAGAGACAATTGACAAGGTCCAATAATTGGGCTGGTTTGTACATCTCTATCACACACCAGACGAGATATTGGTTATTTAGTAGGTACTGTGAGTCAATTTGTTCTTTATCTAGAAAAACAACAAATGAAAGCAGTTTTGAAAATTGCACAATGTAGCAGGGATTGGAATTCTTTTCCAAGCCAATAAAGAGCTGTTAATGAAATTGCATGGATAATCCTTGGAAAATGGTTGGTCTTGAACCAGATATTGTATTTTTCTTCTTGGAGATAACAATAACCTGGTAATGTAGAAGAACAAGAAGCAAGATGTTGCAAGGTAAAGTGTGGATGCAGAGTTCAAAGTAGTGACTATTGGAATATGTAAATCATGCTTAATGGTTTTAGATGTCAATGAAGTGGCCCTATGAGAATATATTATGGTAACAAATCTGCTATTATTATCACTCACGAACCAGTGTGAAGATTGGATCGAACATGTATAGATTGATTGGCATTTCCATAAAGGAGAAGCTCAAGCAAGGAGTAATTAGTATTGCATATGATCTGATGATCAAATAACTGACATGTTGACTAAGGCATTTTTATTCGTAGATTTAAAGAGTTAACTAGGAAACCAGGAAGGAAGGATATTTGTTGGCTGGCTTGAGGGAATGTTAGCAATATTGTAGAATTTGTTTCTCAATTGGCTTATTTCATTGCAGTGGGGATCCTATTGTATATACTTGTTTTTTAGTTCATTGTTTTCTGTTCTAGTTTCAGGGATACAATATAGCGTTTGAGAATCTTCATTGTTCATATTGTATGAAGTTTCATGTTTTTGACGTTCTCAGTAAGTTTGATTGTTTTCTTGCCAAATGAAAATGTCTTCCGATTGAAAGTGGTAGAATGCTTCTGGAGGAATGTTATAACAATGTTAAAGGCTTGAAGAAGCATAAGTATTCAGAATTTTTAAATGTTACTATTCCAATTTGAATCCTAATTTCAAAGCAGATTTCAAATGCCTAGATTTCTTCAAACCAATTATCATGTACCTGTGGCAGGTCTAAATGAGTTTTAAAATTTGTGCAATGATTCCAATGACTTTAATGTTTAAACTCAAACCTTTTGGTCAAAGCCTACTTCCATTTGAAGCCTTGGCTTAAGCTTCAATGGCTGTCAAGACAATTTTTCTAGATTGAACATGTTAGGAGTTGCTATTAATTCTGGGCCTCCTTAGAAACTTTAAGATGATTGGTTTCTTGACATGGTTTCAAAGACATTATGACTGAAAGGTCTTAAATTTGAAGTATGCTACCCTTATCTTTTATTAAATTATTATTTAACCTTAGTATGTGTTTGAAAATAATAAACAACTTAATAACTTACTTTTGACTAGATTATATTCCATCAATTTGAGATAGTAGGTTAATACTGATTAATTTTAATATTCTGTTATAGGACATTTATAAACATCTTGGTGTAGAATCCTGAAGTAATATTCTTGTATAGAATACATGTTTTGATAATACTGAATGTAAAAGCTTTGGTTCCATACTTAAAATGCTTGTGCAGGACAGGGCATGCTAAGATTTATATTGTCCAATCTTATGACTCACCCAAACGATTTCTTGAAAGATTATATCTTGTATTTCCAGTAACATGGACATTGTTCTATTGAAAAATAGGTGTTTGAGTCTTTTACCTGCCGCTGTTGGAAGGGATGCTGCCCATTTTGACCTCTGTTTAGCAAGGAAAGAATCAGCTAATGGACACACATCGAAAGATTGGCTAGTCCTCCAGATACAGGAACTCATTTCAGTTGCTTATCAGGTAGTGTTTGGGATCCACTTCAGACATGCTATAGTAGTTTTCGTCACATGTGAAGCTTCTGAAGTTTGTTTCTTTTTCCATGACTGACGTGATAGATAAGCACAATTCAGTTTGAAAATATGCGGTCAATTGGTGTGGGACTTCTAAGCACTATTGTGGACATGGTAAATTTTCTGAAGATATTTTTAGTGATAAAAATCAATTGTATTTTGTTCGTGTACCTGAAAGTAATGAAACTTTACTTTCTTAACATTCTGCTGCCCAAAATTTCTTTGTGATAAGAATGTATAAATGGTCTTGTTGCATCTTCAGCTCATTTATGTTGGCTTTGACGTCTACGTTGTTTTCAAACTATTCTATGTAAACAATTCCAAATCTGATTATTGTAATGGTGAAAGTCCTTGAGTTTGAACAAGCCCTGTATTGAACCTGTAATGATTGGTGCTTTGGTTTTACATATTGATGTATTCTTTTCTTTGCCAATAACCTTGGCCTGAAAGGCTTTAATCGATTTCATATTTACCAGCAGTTAGCATCGTTGTAGTAAAAATTGAACTAGTTCAGTACATAAAAACTTGGCTTGGTGGTTAAGAAATCAACTTATGTATTAAATGATCCAAAAAGTTCAACTCTTCAGTAACTCTTTTGTAATCCTATTTTATGAAATCTGTCTTGAATTTTGAACTCTGATAATTTCACTTTATGTGCGAAATGTCGAAGGAACCAGACTGGTTAATCATTTACTGTTATAAAAAAACTCCATTATTTTGTCATTTTTAATATTCATATGCTAAGAGAAATGAACACGCACCACTAAAGTTCAATAGAGTTGAGATCACATAAATAATGTGCAACTGTATGTGGTAGGCCGTCCATAGTAAGCAACGTTAAAATGTATCCATACATTGTGATGTTTCTAAATGGTTCTTGTTTCAGAATTAGTTTATGTGCAACTATATGCGGTAGGTCGTCCATAGTAAGCAACATTAAAATGTATCCATACATTGTGATGTTTCTAACTGGTTCTTGTTCCAGAATTAGTTTAATAAATATGGTGTGTGAGCGGATCAACATTCTTTGGTTTGTTATCATTTTTTGCCATCTTTCCTATGTTTTCCTTATGTTCCCATGTTGAGACAGCCAAATTGCCCGTAGCAATACTGGTAACACTTTATATGTGCTACTGTACATGCATATATGAGACATACTAACTTTGTCAAAAGGAAGGTTCAGACTTTCTCTAAGGCCATACTTTAGTAATCTGTAACATATTTCTATTCTGTCTGACATTTAGTTGTGAAACATGATATCGGCTCCAAATTGCAGTCTTTTCACACAGTTTTTTCCTATCACTCCTTGTACAGTTTGGAGCAACACCTGACCCAGAGCTTCCTGGACATCTCCTATTGGAGCAGTACCAGGTATGACAATATCTTAATTTTTGATCCTAGTGGGGATATTAAAGTAGCTAATTTACCTGCTCACTAGTTGGCTCCTGATGCATTGGAGTAACTGAGAAATTATATTGTTGAAAGCAAGGGGTGTCTCTTAAATTTTAATTGAAGATAAGTATTGTGTTAAAAAAGAAAGCATGACATTATTTTCTGATGTAAGATACAAGGATGGTTTGAACAGCAGCCTGAAGTCCAAAACAAAATTTTGAAAAATTTTGATTCAGTGTTTGCAATTTCTTGTGCATGCAATGAATGAAGAAACACATACAAAACAGTTCATATGATTAACTGCAAATTCATTTTCTTTTGGATGTAGGCCCAACTAGTCTCTGCTGTTCGAACAGCTTTAGATGCATCCTCAGGACCCGTTCTTCTTGAAGCGGGACTGCAGCTGGCTACTAAGGTTCCAGTTGATATTTGTGGTTTGTTTCAATAGTCTCCAACTAATGTTCAATTCATGGTTGACATATTCATTTTCAGATAATGACAAGTGGCATACTGGGTAGCGATCAAGTTGCTGTTAAACGCATATTCTCACTGATTTCTCGGCCATTGAGTGACTTCAAGGATATATACTATCCTTCATTTGCAGAATGGGTCTCATGCAAGGTAGATCTTTTTGCTGCTTCGTTGATTTTTTCTATTTTGTACTATTTTATCTTTATTGAGATAATGGTGCCCAATAGACTTGTAAGATGTTTACATTTTGTATTTGCACTTGGAGGGAAGGAAGTAATTATTCATGTACCATTTTGTCTTTCTTTTGACTTATTATATCTGAAGACTAAGTTGATGTTTCTAACTCATTTAATGGGAAGTAGATCAAGATAAGGCTTCTTGCTGCTCATGCTTCTCTCAAATGCTACACATATGCATTCCTGAGAAGACACCATGGTGGAATACCTGATGAGTATCTAGCTTTACTACCATTGTTCTCAAGAAGTTCAATTACTCTGGGTAAATACTGGATCAGGATCTTAAAGGATTACAGCTATGTTTGCTTGGGCCTGAATATGAAGAAAAATGTAAGTGCTAAAAAGTTGAAAACTATTTTATGTGTTCCCAATGTTTTGATGCTTGTAATATGAAGGAAACCTTCTGCTAATGTAGTATTTCCTCTTCAGTTGAATCCATTCCTGGATGGAATCCAATCACCTTTGGTTTCAGCCAAACTGCAGCCCACTTTAGAAGAGGCATGGCCAGTAATACTGCAAGCTGTTGCCTTAGATGCTGTTCCTGTTAATGGTGAAGGGAACTCTGAAATAATTGCTGAAAATACATTGAGAAATGACTTGATATCTGGATATAACATGGTTGAACTTGAGTTGGATGACTACCAGTTTATTTGGGGATTCACTCTACTTGTTCTATTTCAGCAAAAACATCCAACCGTTTGCAGACAAATAATCCCACTTACTTCTGGCACAGCTAGCTGTGCCGGAGATTTTCCATCTGAAGATACCAATGCCACAGTCTTGAAGCTACATGAAATTGCCCTTCCAGTTATCCAGTTTCTATCTACAGAAAGATTCTTTACCGCTAATTTTCTCTCAGTGGATATTTGCCAAGAATTGCTGCAGGTGAAAATTGTTCTCAGTTCTTCTGTTGCAGCCTTGCAAAGATCTGTTTGTTTCACTATTGGGTCCATTGTGTTCTCACTATTGGGTCATTGTTTTTTTCTCGTCAATATAAATGCTATTTGTGGAAACTTGAAAAGATAAAAAGAATTCTCCAACTGCCTTTGCTTTTATTAGGTAGCTATTGTGAGCATTATATATTCTGAATATACTTTTGTCCAACTTAAAAGATGGAAAAACTACTCCAATCCACAGGCTGTAATCTACCAAGTGATAGTGCATTCCTGCATAGCCTTTTGTTATCTTATTTCTTTCTAGTAGAGGTTTCTATAGTTTTAGCATCTAGATTGACTTCATGCAAAACCCTTACTTGGATACAATTTCTACAAGTGTTTCTGTGAGTTTATCTGCACTGTATTACTGATATGTGATGAACTATTAATGTTCTAAAAAGTGACTTCTATTCTGTCATAAACATCGGAAGCAGATTGATGTAGAATGAGATTATTATTATTATTTGAGAAATAGAATGATATTGTTTATGTGATCAGTGACAAGAAAAGTGATGAAGGTTGTTAGATCTTTTTTATACTGAATGATAGACCTATACTTCTCTTGATGCAAACCATAGGAATAATAGACCTATCTTTGTTTTAATTCTTTATTTATAAGTTCTCATTCTAATTCTTGATTCTAGAACCAATAAAAGTTGCAGCAGCCTTAGTTTTATAATTGATACGTGTTTTATCAAATCATTAGAATGTCCACTGTTCATCCTATACCACAGATGGAAACCAGGTTTGATTCCTTCATATTTTCTTTTTCTGTGTATGGCTTTGGCTATGATTATATTCACCTTCCTAGAATAGATCGTGTATCTCCGATCCTGTTATTCTATTTAAGATACACTGCTGTTTCTAATTCTCTTTTCTTTTTTATTATAAAGTACTTTCCAAGTTTCTTTCTCTGTGCTATCAGATATAAAACATTAGATACTTGTCAATATTGACCACATTGAATTTGTTACAGATTTTATCGTACTGCATATGCACAGATAATTCTTGGAATAGTCTTGCAATATCAGTTTTATCACAGGTAACTAGGCTTTAAATAAACTTTTTCTTAAGAACAAGGTTCTCTTGAGCTTCTAGTTGAAACTTTAGAGTTTTACTATTTCATCTTGTTTTGCTACTAGAAAAGCGAATGTTGAATGAGAATACCACAGCAACGTAGCTACGTTCTCCATTATCTTCTTTCTGGTTATAGTGCACAAATTGAGTCTTGGTGGCTCTTTGTAGTTACTTTTTACTTCAGCTACATAGACATAACCTCTTGAAAAAGTTTGTTTCCTTTCTGTCAACCTTTTATTTCTAATGACAGGTTCATTGCTTCATACTTGAATTTCACTAGTTCCTTTTTTGAAATGCTCAAATTGATGGTTGATAGAATACTTAGTTATGTCTTTATGAGTAGTTGATCAATTTTGCCTTGATGATATTGGTCATGATTTCAGCATTTTGCTTATTTGTGAAATGTTACTCATTTTTTGGAGGCTGAGCAAGTAAATGTTATTGCTTGAACAGATAGTGCAGAACTGCCCTGAAGATTTCTTTGATGTGGAAAACTTTGCTTATCTGGTTGTAGAACTTATTTTGGCTTACATCTTCAACACTTTCCAGAGGTGATTTCTGAATTTTTCATATGGCAACCTAACTTAGTGGAAAGTAGTTAATCCTTAAAAGGAAGAAACTATTCCAAAACTTTAAGATTTTGGGTTAGACTAAAGTGGAATTTATATAAATCTAAAGCGTCTAGTGGAAAGCAGTTAATCCTTAATATGAAGAAACTATTCCAGAACTTTAAGATGTTGGTTGAGGCTCAAGAGTGGAATTTATATAAACCTAATGCGCCCCCTTACACAGAACCTTGTTGGATGGGAAAAAAAGTATGAAGCCACCACGCTTTTGCTACATGGCTAGCATGATCCGAATTTAGAATTTATTGGTTTAAATATTTTGATACCATGCCTCGAGACCATTCAGATTCTCAAGTTGCAAGGTGAGGTTTAGTAATTAGTCAAAACAGACTTTAATGTCATGTGAAAGTGAAATAAAGGAGAAAGGGTAGAAAGAAGAATACTAGAGATTTAATGTGGTTTGCTCTCACAAAGACCAAAGGGCATTCAATTATGTTTTATTTATAAGGTTTAGTCCACCTGTTTATAATAGTTGAGCAATATATATCTCATAATAGGATTGTATATTACTCTTAGAATATAAGGTAAATTATTCTGTTATATGTGTTTATATAGAATGCATAATAATTATACTAAAATAGAATCTTTACGACTTCAACACATCTTCTTCATACTGATAAGTGGATCAACTTGCATAAAAATAACGTCATTTTAAGAAGTTTCTCCAAAAACAATGTTGTTTTTTGCGGGAGTTGTAGGCCGTTAAGGTTAGGCCTCGGGCTGGTGCCCCAACCTGAAGCACAAGTTGATCGGTACTAACCCATTGACTTTGGGCCAGCTACCATCCCTAGGTAAGTTGTTTGTCTCTTTTGCTAGCAATAGTGATAAGAGACCCATCAGTAACAATAACTTTCCTAGTACTTGGATAAGGAATGTAAGTTATAGATTGATTGGATAAGTGGGTCATGTAGTTTGTGACGCCAAAATTTATTACCCATAAATGGCAAAAGGATTTTTGTGAAGCCTTAAATCCAATTGAACAAGGATTACCTGAAAGCAAAAATGAATACAACAAATTTCCCCATCTGATATATCATCAAGCTTACCAAACTTAGCGAGGTTACCTGAGAGAGCTATTGAACTCGCATGTGATGTTTTACTTGGCTGATCCTGTCAATATCTTCACTGCTGAATTCCCACAGTTCATGATGCTTTTCTTGATCAATTTGAGTGATGTGAGCTGAACTAGAAGTCTTTTGCTGGTTTCCCTTGTTGCCCCACTCTCAGCTTGGTGGTTCATCATGCAATTTCCAGCAAGTTTCTTTGATGTGTCTTGGTTTCTGACAGTATGTACACCAAAGGCTGTCTTTGAGGTCTCTCCTTCAGTCAACTCAGCTCCCCTATGCTCCGTACTTTTGTTTGGCACTTCAGTTGACACTTTTCTGGTAATTTCTGGAATAATATTCAGTGCTGAATCTTACAGTCTGTGGTTCAAGCATCACAGTTTGTCTACTTTCTTCAGCTCTGACAAGTGAAATTGTCTCATCTAGCGATGGGACTTCTTTTCTCAAAATTTGCACCCTTATTTGATCAAACTCAGGATTCAGGTTTACAAGAAAATCGTACACCTTATATTTTGCAATAAAATCATCTATTTTAGCATAAGAATTACTACATTGCAACTCTATGATCCTATAGTAATCTAATTCCTGCCACTGACTCTATAATAGATTGGCATGGTTGTGACTGATTTCTCTCCCAGTCTTGCTGTTTTGGCTTTTACCTTTGTTTCATACACCTGAGCAACATCCTTAACCTTGGTATAAGTTTGTCAAATAGCCTCCCAAATCTCTTTTGTTGTTGGGAGAACCATGCAGCTATCACTAATTTTAGGTGTCCATAGCCATGACATAATGAGAGTCTCATCCCAAGCTTCAAAACTTGGTTCTCCTTGGCTGGGACCAGTCCCCTCAGTTTTCCTTTACCTTTGAGGATGGTTTGTACTAGTTGAGATCACTTCAGATAGTTCTTGCCATTCAATTGATATGTTGCTGAAAGGCTTGAAAGCTCGCTTCTTTTTTTTTTTTAAATTAAGGATTTCATTGATTTAATATATATACAATCTAGAGATCACATTTGATTGAACTTCCAAATTTTGGGAGGGTTCTTGGATAGAATTAATTTCTGTGATCTCAGGCATGGCTTTTGTGATTAGAGTTTAAATCAGGTGAGGTTATGATTATGTTTAAAGAAAAGAAATTGCATGATGAAAAGGAGTATGACCTGGTTGGGAAAGTGCAACAATGAAGGCTGCACGATCATTGGAGATCACAGCAGTGAAGGCTACTAGAAATTGCAATGAAGGCAGCTACAGAATTGTCCACAGAAACCTTAAGGCTTTGATACCATTTGGAAAAGTTGGGAGAAAAGGGTGATCTTACTATGAATAATTTATAGGTTATTTATACATATACAGTTTTTACACTAAAAAGGAAAAGAAATACCATCCTAAATTTACTACCTAAAACATAGGAATCCCACTAATTAGGGAATTCCGCTAATTGGAATATACAATTAATCCTACTAATTGGAGAATGTAGTCACACTAATTAGGCACACCTAAGCTGCTGACCAACAAAAGCCTTTTTCACAGCTTGTACACCTAAGCAGTAGATTCCAGTGGCAGTGATGAGATAGATAAAAGGAAGGAATATGAGAAATGGATGGTGTTCCAGCAGTGTTGTCAGTTGATGGTAATTCCAGTGGTTTAGGTCAGATCTAAGAGATTTAGGTTTGTCGGAATAATTAGAACATTGATGGTTAAGATCTAACTTACAATTTGGACTAAAAAAAGATTGAAATTAGTATTTTATGCTCGAAATTTGGCTGTGATAGGGTTTTAGAATTGGAACTTGGCTCTAATACCACGTGAAATAAGTAAACTGAAGGGTAAAACTTGAGGAAAGAATGAACGAGTAATCATGTTGGGTTGTAAGGCCTGTATCCATAGACAAGGATATTCTAAGTGTGTATCATTATCAGGTTTAGTCTGTACTTCATATAGAATAATATAATAATCCTAAACGGTATCTAAATTGTTCTATTATAGGGCAGACAATTTTTATATAAAATACATCACAATTCTAAATAAATAATTTTAAAGATCCTCAACAGACTTGATGATGTATCCCTAATAATTTCTCCTTTTTTGTTGTCAGTGCTAATATAACATCATCAGCGAGCTCAAACTTGGAGATATTGATATCTCCGTTGTTTATTACAGCAAAGACACTTCTGGGGCGTTTTAAAGCCAAGGTGAGTTACGTTTATCTTCTTTTTCTGATGATTGTGTTTATCCTGTTTCTGTTAGGTGCTATGTTGATTTAGCTATTTGCTATCCATGTTATTTGAAATAGAATTTCTAATGGTCTGCTAATTTCTAAATTTGTCTCAAAGATGCAGAAACAATTGAAATCTACGGTGTTGGCCTTTTTGTCAATTGGTTACAAGTGCATCAGAGAAGTGTCCTCAGACTTGTGCTTTTCAACAGTTGATGATTTTATCAAGTGTGCTAATTCCTGTCTGAAATTTCTTGTTGATGGTAAGCATCTTGTACTTAATATTTGCAGTCACTGTTGAATTCCTCTTCTGCCAAATGTTTGTTTATCTGCCAAATATTTGTTTATCTTAGTGCTTGGTTTTGGTGACACTGGTTTCCCATAAGAGATATTTAAATCTTCACAGCTTTGTTCCACAGTCCTTTTGTCCAAGGGTACTCTCTTGCTTTTACTGTCAATAGTAATGAAAAATGTAAACTGAGATCCTTTGTTTTCATGTGTCTGAAATATAGATTTTTACAGCCTAGTGACTTATCTTGACTTACTAACAAACTGTGGGCTGGCTAATGCCACAGTTGACTCTTACAACATTCTCTCATGAATTGACAAACCATTAAGCATTCTTCTCATTGAGAGTTTGTTTAATTTAACCTGATAAAACTGTGTAATTCCATCCCAAAAGACACTTTAAAGGCCCTCCACAGATTTATCATGGTATTGGATACACTCCTATTTTGATGTTGGGCTTCTCATACATTTCCAGCTTTGTGGGCTATTTGCAGATGTCCAGTCTTGCAAATTATATGCCCCAAATGTCTATTCTTGAATTTGAGTGAGGTCCATTAAGTATGAGTTCCACATTGACTAGGAATAAGAGCATAACAAGCCTTATAAGATTTGGGCAATCCTCTGATAGGAACTAGAAAAGAAAGAAAATAGAAGTAACTGAATAATAGAACTTTATAAATTTGAGACAAGAATCTTAAACTCCCAAGTCAGTCCGTATGGAGAGGACTAAACTCCAAAACAAAGGAATTAATTTTCTCAAAACTACTCACTTGCTCCAACTATCCGATATTTATAATGCTAGACTCCTAACAACTCATAATCTATTCCTAAGGATACGCAACAATAAAAGATAAAGCCAATCGGTAAAATAACATAATAACTAAAATAATGGGATAACTACTAGATGTGCGTAATGAGATGTGACTACTAGATGTGCGTTGAAATCAAACTATTGGTTCCCTCCTAAAATAAGTCTTAAGAGGCTAAGGTGAAGGTGTCGTATCAATGCATCCCTCCTGGAAATTTCCCTTGTCCTCAAAGCGGAAAGAAGGAAAGCTCGGCATATTCCCCTGTTCTGTCGCCTTTGGCTTCGTTTTCAACCAAAGCCTCTGCTAGTGCACCGTAGCCGTCTTCATCAGCCATCTCTATGAGAGTGAGGGTCACTGCCGTGCAACGATGGCCAGGAGAGAACTTCTTGTTGCAACGGAAACACAGCCCCTTCGCAATACGCAATTGTCTCTCCTGGTCCCAAGTGCGCAGCGTCGCTGGTCGAGAAGTAGAAGCCGATGTGGAATGTTGTGCTGTTGGGTTGCTGGTGAATGGACCTACATGTGACAAATTGGAAGTTTGGGCCTGTGAGGTATTGGGCATATTAGAGTTGACCCATTGATTTGCTTTTGGCTCACTTTTAAGATTGGTCTTTTGTTCAAACTCTAGTGCCAAACTCATGGCCCGATAGATAGATCTGGGCTTGTAGATTCTCACATCAGATTTCAATTCATCTCGCAGCCCATTAAGGAAAATACCCAAGTGACAATGTTCGGGCCAATTTTTCACTCGAGCCGAACGTTTAGCAAATTCCTGACGATATTCTTATACTGTACTCATTTGACGAACAGCACAAGGATATTCATCGGGATTTTGGAATTCAGTAGGACCATATTGTTCTTAAAGCGCGTTCACTAACTCCTCCCAATACAAAATGGTTCTCTCGAAATTGATCCAAGCCAACAAATCAAGTGCATCACCTTCCAAACACATAGCCGCTACGTCAACTTTCGATTCTTCGGATGTTTGATAACACCTGAAGTATTTCTCAGCCTTCAAAATCCAACCACGTGGATCACCTCCTTCGAATTTTGGGAATTCTATCTTAGTATAAGGCGGACGCGTGGTACTTTCATGACCCCAGTATTGTTCTCCTTTGTCCACTGTCTCATCGTTCCAATGAGATCTTCCCCTTGTTCGCTGATCATTACTACTTCAGGTTTCTTCCCCTTGTCAGCTTGAGCTTTCAACGCAGCTACATTAGCAACTATGGTGTCAAATATCTCAAGACGAGAGGCTATGGCAGCTAATTGTTGGGATACTAGTTCCGGTATATTATTGTGGGTTTGTGGTGGTGGGTCATTGGTGGATGAACGAGTGATAGCCATGGTCTCTAATACCAAATTGATAGTAGCCAAAAAAGAAAGAAAATAGAAGTAATTGAATACTAGAACTTTATTGATAAATTTGAGAGCAAGAATCTTAAACTCTCAAGTGAGTCCGTATGGAGAGGACTAAACTTCAAAACAAAGGAATTAATTTTCTCAAGATTACTCACTTGCTCTAACTATCCGATATTTATAATGCTAGACTCCTAACAACTCATTATCTATTCCTAAGGATACGCAACAATAAAAGATAAAGCCAATCGGTAAAATAACATAATAGCTAAAATAATGGGATAACTACTAGATGTGCGTAATGAGATGTGACTGCTAGATGTGCGGTGAAATCAAACTACCGGTTTCCTCCTAAAATAAGTCTTAAGAAGCTGAGATGGAGGTGTCGTATCATCCTCCTTCCCTCATGTTGTCTTTTTATGCTCAGTTTTATATTAAACAAAAATTAATACTTGAAGGGGAAATTTTTTCCTTAAATATGGTTTGTTGTTAATTGAGTGTATTAACAATTTTGGGATTTGCATTCCTTGATTGTTTCTCAAATAGATGTTTGGCTTCAGTTGGACACATTCAGCTGCTTTCTTGATTGTGTTTTGGCTTGAATTTTTATTACAACCAGGAAAGCAGATAAATTAAATCCACCTGAAAGAGGTGCACATATTTATGCAGTTTCAATTACATTGTTTATATAAAGTTGAATTGATATGGTGTTGCAGATTCTTTCAAGCATGGTGATGATGCAGTTCACCATCTTTCAGTAACCACTGGGACTTGCCTCAATACCATTTCAGATCTGATGAAGGATTGCATGAAAGGCATGTCGCTTCTGGAGAGTAAAAGATCTGACTTTCGCAAACTTCTACAATTAAAGCTTTCTTTCTCTCTTGAACAAGTTGTCTTCTTTGCAAAGCTAGCTTATGAAATTGATTGTTTTCGAGAGGGTAATCCCATCTGGCTTGCTGTGTTCAATTATTGCTCCACTTGTTTTCAAACAGTTTTGGATGATAGAAATCTGCAGGTAACCTTATCTTGAATTATCTACACATTTTAATTTGTTACAAGCTTTGAAGCATGCTGAAGTTTGTGAGCACAGGTTCAAGCAATTGGATTGCAAGTGCTTAAAACTGTGGTGCAGAGAAGTTGTAACTTAAAAGATAAAAATTATGTGATATTATTTAGTGGAGAGCTCATCCTGCAAATTCTAGAAATAATCCAGAGCATGCTCAAGGTTTTTATTTCATCCCTTGTTTAGTTTGACACTTGTGAACTTGAAAGTTTGTTGATCTGAAACTTCTCTACTGTCTTACTTACAGCAGAAGCCTGTTAGTAGACAATGTGTGGCTGTAGTTGGGGAGTGTTTGAGACTCTTAGCACTCCTACAATCATTTCCAAAAGCTAGTGAATGCCAGAAAGGCTTTATGGATCTGCTTCTAAAAGCTATAGTCATGGTTTTCTCAGCATCAAAAGATGATTCTTCTCAGGTTTCAAACCATTACTAATCCCTTGTATGATACTGAAAATTTTTGCAGGAAAAAATATATTTAAAGAATAGGTCATCTGCTTTTTTTGCCTAAATAGTATTACTGCACATTTGAATGACAGGAGGTTAACGATCTAAGAACTACTGCTATAACACTTGTTTCTCATCTCGCTCAAGTTCCTTCATCAGCATCCTTCTTCAAGGATGCCTTGTTATCAATGCCGGTTGAACATAGACAGCAACTTCAGGTGGTTCCTTTGTTATTTTTCTTTTTCTAACTTTCCCCTTTCCTATAGGTAGTTGTAATTAGAATTGTATCTGCTTCTGCTTTCTTGTAAGTTATTGAATACTGACATTCATTTAGCAAATTGTTGTTGTCCAAAGAAGATAACAGAATTTTGATTTCTTGTTCTTCACCAATCTATTGTTGTCGTATAAAGAATCATGGGTTTCATAATTTCTGCTAATGTAAAAGAGAGATTGGAGAAGTACTGCCTAAGCTAATCATTTGCTTAGCTTTTGTATATATGTATGTTACCAAAAAAAATACCTATATTCATAGCAAATTCCATAGGTTGCTTTCAGAATATTTTCTTGGGGTAAGTTTTACTAAGGTCTAGGGTATAAAATTCCAGCAAAGATGTAATAGTAGGCTACGAGATTGGTTTTCCTAATGTATGTTATGCCTTCAAAAACATAGTTTTTGTGCTTATTGTTGTTTAGTCAATTTTTCGGTTCTCAACTTTATTGTTTATCAACTAAATCCTCTTATGCATCTATTTTTATCTGCATGGTATGTCTGCTGAACCGTCCACAAGTTTTTTCATTTTGTGGCTGCCATTCTGAATTGAATAAATTAGCATGGTGCTTATAAAACAATTTTCTTTTTTAACACCATATTCAATGCTTTCAGGGTGTGATTCGGGCCTTCGTAGCACATGACCAGAATGCAATGCACGTTAAACCTGCATCATTTCAAATAAAATTACCAGTGCCAAAGGATTCCCATCCATTGCCTATCTCATTACTTCCTGGAGAGGGAAGTAGAGACAAATCTTCTCATCCATCAACTGCTCATAGTGAACAGGACAGCATGAAAGACGACCAAGAGGATGATGATTGGGATGCTTTCCAGTCTTTCCCTGCTGCTGATAGTGCAGCTGAAACTGATTCAAAGGTTGAGATTGTTGAAGAACCTAGCCTGGACGAGACACTTGTTCTGGAAATGAAAGGTGAAAGTAGTGAACTGAATACTTCCCAGCCTAGCAGCTCCGGGAATTATGGAAATGATGCAGATCATCAGGGGTCTGCTGAAGCAGAATCCTGCTCTGGTAGCCCTAGAGACCATGACATTCAAACGTCGGATGATGCCTCTGAACAATTTATTAACCATCAGAAGTTAGAAGAGGAAGGAGTGCCAGATCAAGATATTATAGTGAGAGAAAAGGATGGAGTGTTGGATCAACTTAGCACAAGGATCTCATGTGATGTTCAATCAGTTGAAGATACGGCAGGATCAATTCAAGTGAACCCTGCGGAGGATTATAAACAAGGAGTGGAAAACCCAGGAGACAATGTTGATCAACAATCTGCCCATGATCTTAAAGTTGGTAGGGAGGGATTGATTGAAGATAATTTACCGGAGGACCATACGCATAAGAAACTTAGTCAACGTATAGAAAATGATGATTTGGTAGCATCGGACACTTCACCTCCTGAGAAGTCTTCTGATTGTGAGACCGAAGAAAAAGAAAACAATGAAGCTGGTGGAGAAAAGCAGGCTGAGTCAATTGATGGAAAAGGGATTAAAGATGGAAATAAGAACAAACCCCAAGAGAGTTATTGAATCCGATGACTTGAGATTACCATCGAGCTAGGTTCAGAGGTTATACGGTGATTACAAAGCGGCTGTACAGAATCTCATAAAACTGTTAAGATTTGATGTTACATCCAGATAGAGTAGTATGGGGAGCGTTTAGAGTCAGCAGAACCAAAAATGATATAACTAAAACCAAATGAATTAGCTATGTTGATAGAAGATTTTGTGTTCACTGTTTCAAATGGCCCGTTTCATGTCATGGTTATTAGCCTGATGAAAGATGTCCAAATTAGTTATGGTTTTTATTCTACTGTTAAATAGAGCACATTAAGGCTGTGTATTAATTCTGTTTCTGCTTGTAACTGCTCGGGCCAATATACATCATAGAAAAGGAAGCCAGGAGGGAAAAGACTGTTTTGAGTTCCGGTACTGTTGTTCACGCCTAAAGATGGGATTGGTTGTTCCATTTGTTTTTGCAATGCAAACAAATGATTGGGTTATGGGTTGCGGTGTTTAATTTGAATAGAAAGTTTGTCAGATAAATATGTCGGGTGAGGAAACAGGACGAGCTTTGCTTACCCCTTTCTCACTTTCCATATTGTCATAATGTGCATGTATTTACTATTTAGTATCAGAAACATTGAAAAGCCTGCAAAACAACGAATTCATATGAAAACAAAATATTGATTCTTGACCTACATAAGACCTGTAATCTAACTTGTACACTTCCATTTTGCTGATGTTACGAATCACTATAGACTTTGTGATTCACGTAAAAACCAAATTTACCAGTAGCATTATATATTATACTGCCCTTGAAATTGGTGTATATATTTTAGCATTATATAAAGATTTCAAATTCTCCACCCATTAATTATTGTATTATCATAATAAATTTGAGTGAATTCGTTTTGCAGCACTTCTTGGTTGTCACCTATTAATTTCATAGAGTTTCAACATTGTTTGATCCTGACGGATAATTTTCAATCTCTCTTAAATATTGACACAGCAATTTTTGGAGGTGAGAAGTCAACTTTATCCTCCTACACCAAGGTTGTACTTGACCACAACTCCTTAATCGAATAAAGAGCTTAATAAATTCACTAGCTCAAAGATGGAGATAAAAATTCGATCTTTTTCCATAAACCCATAATGGAAAGAAGGAATAATAATAGGATAAGTTTCCTGATAAAGAGGATCTTAACTTAAGAGAGAAGCCTTCTTACTAAACTGCTCTTTTAAGGTTCAAGATGTAGAAAGACTTGTCCTCGAAATGAATCCAGACAAGGCCATGAGTCCTAATGGGTTAAATGGATTTTTTTTCTTCTGAAATGTTTGACCTCTAATCAAGGATTTGGTAACGTATGCAATCTTAGAATTCTTTGAGAAGGGGAAGCTATAAGGATTAAGACTACGTGGAAGTTGAGAATCAATGACACTTAGGGAGCATTTATGGAAGATAAATAGATTAGATACAATGTGTTTATTACTTAAGAATTTGTTCAAAGGCTACTACTAAGAGAAATTCTCCAAAACAAAGTGCCATAAAAATTGATTTCCTTCAAGGCATATCATTCAGTTAGCTGGGATTTCATACTATATCTGCTTAAGGTGTTTGACTTTGCTGACAAATTTAGAAATAAGATTAGACTTTATATTCCCATAACTTCCTTTAGCGTTTTGACTTTTGAGTAATGGTGAACCAACTAAACCCTTTAAAGGTGGAGGGGATTAATGTAGTTGTATAGACTATTTGTCACCCTACCTATTTATCTAATGTATAGAAGCCCTTAAAAGATCGATGATATTTAATATCTTAAGGCATCCTAGTTTAAAGTATCATAGCAGATTTAAAAAGTTTAGGGACCGTTTGGTTCTACTTCTGTTTTTCTGTTGTAGTTTTCGGTTTTTTTGTTTCTGTTTTTCTTTCAAATACAAACAAAAACCTGTTTGGTTGTTAATATTAATATAGCTGTATTTTTATCACTGATAATAATTACATTTTAGATAAAACTTAAAGATATATTACTTTTAGTTAAATAAATTTATT
>JANZLH020000139.1:3990456-4003225 GCA_026770325.2 Erythroxylum fimbriatum
ATTAAAAATTAAAAATTAAGTAATATATATTTAAATGATAGTAAATCAGATTATGAAAAAAAAACAGGAAACAAAAATCACTTTTTATGGTTTTCATAATTTTTGAAAACCGGAAGAAACCAAAACCAAAAACAAAAACTAAAAACTCAAACAATCAAGATTTTTTACCGAATTTGGAAACAAAAACAGAAAATCAAAAATAAAAACGGAAACAAACACCCCCTTAGTGTCCGGTGCGCTGACGGCCTCGCCCAACTTGCTGGCTTTTTACCCCAGGCCTTCACATCCTTCGGGAGCTGCCGCTTGGAGTCCAGGAGCTTCTTAGCCGCGATGCGTAAGGCGCTGTTTACCCTATAGCGCTGATTTAAGTGTTTTTTTTCCTTTGTAATTAAAAAAAAAAAGTTTAGTGTCATTATGGGTTCTCCCCATTTATTCAAGAAATATTTTGGTTTAACCATTAACAAAAATAAAAGTAATTTATTTGTTTCTAATTTTCTCTGACACTCGATTGTTCCTCAAAATGCAACTTGATCGTATTTACTTCTAGCAAATAGTTTTTCTATTTTTCCTTCAGGGATGATCTAAATGTGATGTTCCCATGTGCTGAATTTTGCTTAAATCTTTTCTTGAGTGAGTTACAAGTTTAGATTCTCCATCTTAGACATACGTAATCCATTTTCATTGATGTGTATCATCAAGGCCATCTTGATCATAGTTCTGAGACTCGTATTTTGCAAGTTCGAAGGCAGCTCTTGCAGCTGCCATTGCATACAATGCCGATCGATAAGCATCTTGAGCAGCATCTGCCGCATCTCTGTAATTATTCCTTGTTTTTGTTGAATCAGAGGGGCTCGCTTCAGGTTCAAACTCTTCAACTGATCTTGGATATAGCTGTTGCTTCTGCAACTGGTTGATGTCTGAATTATCCTGAAATTATCAATGACATAGTAAAGCTTCAAATACCTTGTTCTTAATCTGATGCCATTAGTTATTGATGGTTTGTTTTCTTTTACCATGGTCATGACAGTAGGATTTCGCTCTAAATGCAAGGCGATGCCGTGCAGAGTAGCAATGTCCTTCAACACTTGGATTTTTCTTTCCAAGCTTGCGTGTTGTTCTGAAAGCTTATCTATTATCTGAAAAGGAAGATACACTGATGAGCAAGAGGTGTCAAAGTGATGTTGTGATAAGCAAGAGGTGTCAAAGTGATCTTGTGATGCAGCAGTAGTAGACTTCACCTGAGGATTCACCCCGCAGTTGTTGTGTAGTTCAATAGCTTGAGAAGCAAACTCTTCCCCAAATCTTGATACGAAAATTCGACGAATTTCGTGAAGCTCTGGAAATTCACAATATCTCGAAGATGTAAAGATCAAGCTAGCTACTGCCTCTTTCAGCTCGTCAGGGCATTCCCTGAGAACAACTAGAGAAGTCAACGATGAGTGATTATTTTCTTATGCCCTTTAATGATTTAGCATAAAATCAAGCAGTCAACTCAACACCCTTCTGTAACTGGTTTCGAGAAAATTACTAACTTGTTCTCTAGAAGAATCATGGTCCTCTCTACTAGGAAGTGGCAGTAGTCCTCTATCATGGAAAACACACCCATCAGGTTCTGATGCTTGATCACATGCTCAACCTGACAAACAAATCTCTAGTAACAAACATTCATACATATACACCAAACAAAATCTAACGAAAAGGGGAAAGAAAAGATGGAGGAACAATAGCCAATTACACGAAGAAGAGCGCCCTCTTGGTGTCCCAGATTCAAAAGCTGAATAACATCAGACTTTGCTTGTGAATACCGGACTTGGTGCTTGTTCTTGAGGATGGCAATCCTAGAGATTGCAAGATTTACCAGAGTAGTGAACTTGGACGACTTGAAGTTGTAATTCCTCCGAAAGAGAGCATCCCACCTTCTACACATGTTGCCTCAGCCACAAAGAATCTAACACAGCTTGGTGAAGTGTTCCGTTTCCTTCCGAATAGTAAATAACGATGTCAGAGGAAGGATGTGACAACAAGATAACCTAATCACAACAAAATATGAAAATCCATTTTTCTGGAGGCCTTGAGACGTTAATCCAGTTTCCCTGTCCTTTCCGACTATTTTTATATTAGTCTTTTTTTTTTCCTTTAATTTAGAGATTCTTCGTTTTTTAGTAGTCTAAAGGTACCTTCTTATAATTAGGATCTACCGAGAATACGCCGTGGGTTAAAAAAAAGTTATATTTGTTTTGGGATAATCAATTTTAAATTGTTTAATTTTTTAAAATTTTTAATTCAGTATTTAAGAATTTAATATAATTCAAAACGTTAATTTCGTTATAACCAAACGTTTATAACGTTTGATAATAAACGTTAACTTTCATATTCGATTCCTATCTATGCCATCGTACGAACGTGGGGAAACAGCCAACAGGGCGTAATGTAATTAATGCTCCAATATGAGGATATTATAGGTATTAAACTACTAAAACTGAAAATAACCCTTCGTTGGAAGAGGAAAGAAGGAGAACATTCTTCGTTTTGAGGTTCTTCAGTCTGTTTCCTTCTTCTTCTTCTTCTTCTTAAGTTGAATTAATATTATTCTTTAACTTTTGCATACTCTATCGCCTAGGGAAATCGGCCGATGCGTCTTAGGCTTCAGGTTCCCAAAATGGTCCACCTAGTTTGGTATTAGGACCTATATAGAAGTTTCGAGTTAGGTTTGGGTAAAACCCGATCTGGCCAAACCCATCCTCCGGTTCATTGCAGGGGCGATTCATGCGTACCTTTTGTTGAGAGAGCGAGCTTGGTAAGTGGCAACAATTTCCCTAGGACCATGATCGGAGTGGGGAAGATCAAGCAATACTCTAACGTCCTGGAAAAGCCCCTTAGTAAGGGTAAACAAGAGGTAGTTGTTTGTTTCGTTCATGAGAAATTTAAGCAAAATGACTATCTAATGAAGCTGTAGTTTATCAATTTAGGGTAGTTTTATGAATTTCTTCAAGTGAGAGGCTTAATGTATATAGGCTGGAGGCATTTATTTTTGTTTATTTCGGTTCAGGTAGCTTGATTACTATGCTATCCTTGTTACTTTTGAATTCTACATCTTAAAGTCCATAACTTGAGATGGATTCGAATGGAAAATTTTGGAAAGTTGAAGTAAAAAGTATCTGTCTTATTTGAAATGCTTAATGTGTGCATCCCTTGGGGTCTTTGTAGTTAAACGTTCGGGAAATTGCAAGTTTTGAGTATTTCGTGTTTCATATTAGGTGTGTGATCTCAATTTCTAGGCTGGATCAAGTACAAAATGAACTTACGTCTTAAAAGTTGAACAGAAATTCAAGTTTGTTTTCTAATAAAGAATGGGATAGTTACTTCTATAGAAGGTTTCTTGTTTCTCAGTCAATTGTTACTCCATTTTTCAGGTCAGTTTGAGTGCGTTTGCTTTTTTGTTTTCTGAGCTGGTTCAATACAACCAGACTCAGGTTGACAACATTGCTGAATTGGAACGAAGGTAAGCCTGGAATTTTTTTGCAATTGATGCGTAAAGCACCTTAATTAATGTTAGTTATGATGGCCATGTTATATCTTTGATTGAAACACAGGGTCAAGAATGTAGAAGATGTCTAAGATTTCATATCTCAACATAGGATTTCTGGTCAATCATATAAAAGTTACATTATGTTAATTATTATTCCTCAACAAGATTTTATATATATTACTGTATGAAGTCAATATTATGTTCACTAATCTTTGTTAACATGAAACAGGCTTGAAGATGCAGGCTATGCTGTTGGGGGCCGGGTTCTGGAACTTCTTTGCCACAGGGACAAGGTAGGAAATTTGTTGGATTTCTTCTTGAAAGTCCTGGCACAGTTGTTATCACATTTCTTGGTTATTTTTCAATATAATTACGTGAGCTGCTACCTTGTTTTAAGACGAGCCCTAAAAATGTTAATGTGACCCTATTTTGAACTGAAATAAAACATGTGAAGATCCTTAGATGCTGTTATGATATGGATATAGCAAATACACATTATAAATTGTCTTTATTTTTCAAATTAACTATATTTATTGGCTGCAGAAGCTTTAAATTGCTAATCTTTTCTTGCCATGACAACATTTTTTGCATTCACAAATGTGATAAAACCAACTTCAGGTGGACGGAACGTTTGAGTGGCAACTAAGATGTTTACATGATTGTTACTCAAAATTGGATTTCAGATAATAAAATTTTGTTTGCTTTTCCTTTTCTGCTAGGGTCAGTTTCGTTTTCATCAAGATGGTTTCTGTATCTTTATGTTTGAAAGATATTTGAGCTTGATAAAGCATGAGAATTGAAATTATGAAATTACATTTTCTGTTGACCTCTTATTCTTGTTGGTTTACTGCAATAGGGTAATAGAAGGGAAACACGATTATTGGGCATACTATCTTTTGTGCACAGCACTGTCTGGAAAGTTTTATTTGGAAAGGTAAGTTTAACAGTTCTGCTTGAAGATATATATCAAGTCATCTGATCTGGGGTTGTTCCTTCTTTTTCTTTCTCCTGACTGGCATTTTGCTTCTCCCTCCATTAATCTTTCCGTTTTGTAGGTTTTAAGAAATGGATTTTTCTTTGAGATTAATGCATACTTCCTTCCATGCATATTGTGGACTCTATATAACATTCTTTGAATTAAGGCAAAAAAAATTGGTTTTGAAGATTTGGTTATTTTTTAAGTACTAGTACTCTGGCTCTTATCTTATATGCTGCAGAAAATATTCAGGCAAGGCAGAATCACGTTTCATAAGAAACTTAGGCCGGATAGGAAAGGAAGGATATTTGACTTTATTCTGATGGCCATACTTTTTGACTTCCAAATAGAGAACTTGTCTTCCATATGTACAGCGTTCATTACTCCAACTACCTCTTAAAATGCAAGGAACATCTAGACAATGATGCAATGCTCAAGTTCGGTGTTTATCTTGAAATCAGGTGGCTGACTCACTTGAGAAAGGAACTGAAAATGAAGATGAATACATGATCAGTGAGAAAGAGCTCCTTGTAAACAGGTAAAGATATTTTATTGTTAAAAGCATGCCAAGATAGTTGCCACCTTAATTGATGTGAATTTGAGATTTAAGCCATGATCAGCTGATGAACCATCTTCTCTGACAGATTTATCTCTGTTCCAAAGGATATGGGGACATTTAACTGTGGGGCATTTGTTGCTGGAATAGTTAGGGTGAGTCCTATGTTGAATTTGCATTGGTTAAGTGATAGCTGATGGATAAAAGAGCTGATGGGCTTTTTTTTACTCTTTCCATTAAAGGGTGTTTTAGATAGTGCCGGTTTTCCAGCAATAGTTTACAGCTCATTTTGTACCCGTAGAGGGTCAGCAACGCCCTCGAACAACTATCTTGATAAAATTTGCTGAAGAGGTGAATATTAGTATTTTTGGTCTTTTGCTTTCACATCATAGTTCTATCAATCAAGCATGCACACTTGAATTCTATTAGTCAGTCATGTTTCTTACTATGCTGTGTACACCCTTTCTGCTTCTAATGTAACCCTTGGACTTATAATCTATTGATTTTAAGCTTTTCATTCATGGCCTTGGCCTGTTTTCGCACAACCAAGGAATACGGGTCCATTTCTGTCCCGAAAAGCAACTGGTTTCTTAATGGCCAGTTTAAATTTGTTTAACAGCTCTAATTAAACTTATTGATCTCAAAATTAATATTGATAAACTTTCAGTTTTGTGTGATCTTAATGTATCATAAGTTGATTATTCATTTTCCAATCTTCTAGGCAGTCTTTTCTTGCCATTCTTCTGTGCCTGGTATGTTAGCAATATCATTAGATTTGCAATGTGTTCCTTAATAATCATACTGGAGTATCATCATTTCTTTTTGCATAAGTTGTGAATATGCATGATGTTTTCTTTCATATATTTCAGTGATATATATAAAAGATACAAGGACCTATATATATTGGCAAATCGACCATATAGTTGTATCTATATCCTATTCCTTAATTAAGGGAAACTATACAAGAAATATGCAAAGTACGAAGGAATTATAGTTCATGCCTGTTAACTCTCCCCCTCAAGTTAGGGTGTATCTATCAGGAGTCATTGTATGGAATGATCTACTATTGACAGCATGAGTCATAACGCCAGCCAACTGATTGGAACTTCTAGCGTTAAGGAACTCTTATTGTGTCAGAATCAAGATTATCTTTAATATAGTTCTTGTCTAGTTCAACATGCTTAGTTTGTTGTATTAGATTATTAGCAATCTCAGTAGCTGCCTTTTTATCACAAAACAACTGTATAGCTTTTTTGGACCAAAACCAAGTTATGTTAAGAGTATTTTCAGTCAAGAAAGTTCTGTGATTGCATGATGCATATCACAATATTCAGCTTCTGCACTAGATAATGAAACCACATTATGTTTTTTACCTCTCCAAGTTAACAAGATACCTCCAAAAAAGGACAAATATCCAGAAGTGGATTTTCTACCCAGTCTACTACTGGCAAAATCAGAGGTTGCATATCCCACAACATCAAGGTGTCCATGTTTGGAGAATAAAAGATTTCTACCTGGAGCTGATTTTAATTGTCATAATCCAGTAATAACATTCTTGTATTAATCACTTGGATTATGCATAAAGTGACTCACAATGTTGACTGCATATACTATGTGGAGTCTAGTGTAAGTTTTAAAATAGATCAACTTCCCAACTATTCTTTGATATCTCTCCTTGTTTGTTGGAAATTGAACAGGAGAAATAGATAGCCCATGATTCACCTCAATAAGAGTACTTATAGGCTCACAAGCAGAGTTATCAGTTTCAACTAGGACATCCAAGTATCTTCCTTTCGAAGAGAAATAGTCCTTGCTTACACTTGAGAAACGTCAATGCCTAGAAAGTATTTGAGAAACCCCAAATCCTTTATCTCAAATTCTTTCGCCAGATAACCTCAGAGTTTCTCAATTTCATCTGTTTACTTGTTACAATCACTTCATCAACATAGAGAAGAAGCAAGATAATATCATTATGAAGGTATGATCTGCCAAAGTTTGCTTGAATCAATAATGGGTTGTATCTATAAACACTTCCTCTATTAGATCCAACCCACCAACTTTTAGATGACACATGACTTGCTGGATGCTAAGTTTAACGTTTCAAATGTGTAATTCAACCTGTTTCTATGACTCCAGAAGAAAGTGTTGTTGAAAGTCTCAGTTAAGCCTATGTTTGCTTCATTGCTGATCAAATTCTTTTCATGGTTTCTTCCTGTTACTTACCAGGTGCTAAGGAGAGAAGCAAGGTTAGGTTGACGCTTGTGGCAAGACTGCTCTTGTGTAACTTTTGTCATTGAAGAAGGTGCTGAAGAATAGTGAATTTGTCAAGCTGGTTTGTGATGTAATCATAGCTCTAAAGATGGTACTGATATTGTCAGCTACAATTGTGGCGTTGTTGAATTCGTCTTATCCTGTTAAATTCTTCTGTAAGGCATTTTCATAGCCTCTTGTTGCCATTGCAGTTTGGTTATTAAATGCAAATGTTATCCTTGGCTAGTATTTCAACTGATTTGCCACTATTTGGATACATAACAGAGATGAAACGTGTTCTTTTTTGTTTTTTGTTTTTCTTGGTTCATAGTAATTCTCTGCATTTGCTAGCTAAAACGTATTCCTCTGCAAAACTTGCAGATGTTCATTGCTGAACTGAGTCACATACCAGAGGCATGTATAAAGATAAATTATCTGGATTCTCAAGTATAGCTAAGTGTTTATTTCAATCAAATACATTTATGTATTCATATGGATTTATAGTTAAAAGGACATTATCTGCTCCAGCGGGGTACTACTACTACTACGAAGATAAAAAAGAAATTCATGAGTTTTAAGCAATCAAGTGAATAAGGCATCACGGATTGAATTGCTTTATGTTATGTTAGGGCGGTGGTTACAGAGGTTGGTCTTTCCCTAGCACGTGGAAAATGGTCCTAAATCCAATATTACAAGGCAGGCAGGTCTTAACCTTGAAATGGAATTGGTCATTTCATAGATTCTGTAATTCTGCAAACAATATTAATTCAAATTTCATGTAAGACATTTTACGAATTAAGCGTCAGAGAAAATATTATTTAAAAGCAACAAGTGCATGAGATGACATTTAACCTTTTTTTAAATATATTTTACGAAATTGATAAAATATTTTGTATTTATATACAATAATAAAGGTTACTTTTGATATATTAATCAACAACATCAATTAATTATTTTTACTAAATAATTATTTATCAATTACCAACTATGGTTACTTAGTTTCTCTCAATCTCTAAATAACTAGTTCCTAAAAGGTCATCGAGGATGTGTCATCATGCAAACATTTGGGTTTTCTCAAACAATGAAAACAACAAATACAAAGCTCTCCTGACGGCTTTGGAAGTTTGCATTGGAGGCATCGAAACCATCGAGTCCAAAGTTCGCACGCGTCAGGCCTAGGCATATCCGCCGAGTCGTGTCTTGTATCTTCCAATCGAGCTTTATATTCACGTAACTACTTCAGTTCTTACTTCCTTCTCCCTTTTTCCAGGAGAACAAACTCAGCTTCAGACTTATTACGTACCTGCTCAATGGCTGTAAGTCATCGTGTGAAAGAAAGCTCTTTTTTTTTTCCTCTCAGTTTTCTCTACCCAGTGCATGATGTTTTTGAGTGCTTTAAAGGGTTTTTAATCTGCTTGATGTAAACATTTTCAAGGCTTTTCTTCAAGTTTCAATATTAGACTGAAACTGCATGCAATCTTTATTATTGCCATTTAGCTCTTACACGATTTTTGCATCAGAAACGTTCCCATGTCCCGAAATTTGGAAACTGGGAAAAGGATAATACACCTTACACAGCTTACTTTGAGAGTGCACGCAAAGAGAAATCGGGTACAAAGATGAATCCAAATGATCCTGAGGAGAATCCTCAGGCCTTTGGGTATGAGAGAAGAGGCACAGAACGTGAACCTGAGTATAGCTTTTTCAATCAAACACCTATTCACCACAGCCACAAGAAAACTTATGCTGACATAAGCTACAACGAGGGTGATTATAGAGCGCAAAATGCGCATAGGAGACACCTTTCTGATCAGCCAAAGAGTGTTCGCCAGCGCAGGAGTAGATTATCAGAAGAACGTGGTGTTAATGGACGTAACTCCGATCGGCTAAAGAGTCCAAGCAAGCCGAAGAGCATTAGAATAGAACCAGAATCGAAGAGTGACGATAGTGGAAGTAATAGCTTCTCTACGCCAGGCAAATCGCAATCAAGCAACTCGTCTTTTGGGAGACATAGGAGTAGGACTAGACGAAACAGTCCGCGAGCTGATACTGACAATGTAAGTTCACTTGTCATTTCTTTTAGTAGAAGATAATTGAAAAGAAACAAAAATTATTTTTTAAAAAAACACTAGAGAAACTTTCAGCCAAGAGCTATTACTGATCTATGCTCTTTGGATTAAAAAATAAAGCTCTAAAGATAGGGTTGATTCATTCAACTACAGTATCTAACTATTGTTGACTTTAATGTGGCTGGCAGCATCTTAGAGCATCACCACCTGTTCCCAAATTCGGATCTTGGGATGAAACAGACCCCAGATCTGGTGAAGTTTTCACTGAACTCTTCAACAGGGTGAAAGAGGAAAAGACATGTGTAATATACCCTGCTAATACACCACAACCAACTTATCATCTCAATCGAAGAAAGCCACACAGATCTTCCCGCCGCCCAAAGGTTGATGCTTGATTTCGGTAGTTTTATGATATACGCAGTCTTTCTTACTTGCCATGATTGAAAAGGTGATAAAACGATCACCTTGAACTATTTCATGACGTTAAATCCTCAGCTTTAGTAGAGTGATTGAGTGAGATTGTTTGCAGAAATTTCAACTATCCCACAAGTTCATCATAACAAGTCAAGAATTCATATTTTCCTTGCAACTACTACAAGAATGGAAACTGGTTCTGATCTGATTTCCAATTGGTTTCACATTTCTGACAATATTTCTAATGTCATGCAGTCTTGCTGTTTTCCACTTTTTGGCTGAACCAAGGTTGCTACTTCGACTTCTCATAGCTACTGGGGAGGAGAGATTGCATTAAAATTTTTTTTCCCAATCTCTTATATCTGATTATAAATAGATCAACGTCAAAACCTTCTTGTCATGGTCTTTGCGAAATAGAAAAAGAACCCTGGATGGTCTTCATGATTTTGTGGCCTGAAGTGATATGAATATCAGTTCTTTGCGTTGTTTCACGATATGCTGCAATAATCCCACCTATAAAACCAAAATGTAAGCCATGCGCATATTTTTCTGATATTGGCCACAAAATATGGAAACCTGTCCAGTTTTACTCTGTCTTATTTTGTCTCATGAAATCTCAACCATTTATTTTGTGAGACCCACACGGATCTTATGCGGACCTCACGTAAATAAATAGCTGAGATTTATTAGACACAATAAAACACCATAATATTAGACCGAAGATCTGGACTCCAAGATACAAGGCATCATTACCATGGGACTGTTTGTCGTAATGGACCTATTTTCTTGCTTTCTTCCTTTTTGTCTATGAATAAGGAAAATAATATAGACATAATATGGTCCCGAGTAAGCCACATTTTTTATTTGGATTTAGTTACCGAAGAGATTTCTATTACATCTTAATTTTTTTTTTATTTGATGTACAAGAAAATTTCGTTTGCGAATAATATTGTGATATGATTGAAACATATTTATATCACTAATTGAACAAAAATCACTTATGAATTTTTTACATAATCCACAACTTGCAAATTAAATCTTAAAACTTGCATATGTCTTTCTACAAAATTTTTAATGATTTAATTTTTCTTCTTTTCCAATCAACTTCTCTTTCTGATAAATCATATCTTATATATGATTTCTTAATAGATGCGACGTTTACAATTACAACATTTTATTTTATTGACTTATTATGTGTGCTTATCTATTCTTTCTCACTCACACATAATAACATTTTATTTTATTGACTTATTATGTGTACTTATCTATTATCTCTCCCTTACACATAATAAAGTCAATTGACTAGAAAGAAAAAGATTTTACATTACTCGTACTTGTTTAATATCCTGTGCAACCAACGTGTTACAAAAGTATATTGTCATATATCTATTAAGAATATATGACTTTTCGACTAATGAATTGATCTTTAACACTGCGTTTGGTTACTGTCCCCGTGAGTGGGGACAGTGGACAGGACATGGAAATTCTGTTACTCCAACCCGTTTGGTTGCTGACGCTGCCGGTTTTGTCACCTGCCACCGATAGACAACGTCATTATTTCCTGTCTATCTTCAAACCGTGGGACAGGCGTCGGTGTGACTCTGCCTCCGCCTCTTCATTCTTCGTTGGACTCCTTTGCCCACGACTCCAACCTCTGTTTTCTTCCCCGACTCTGGCTCTCCCCCGACTGCTGTTCGACGACGTCCCCGACTGGTCTTCGTCCCCGACTGGTTCTTCCCTCCAGATCTCATCGCATCTCTGCTTGCCGAAGACGTCGTCTCTCCCCGACTGGTCTGCGTCCCCCACTGGTCTTCCCTCCGGATCTGTTCGGATCTCGAGTACACAAGCCCTTGGTTGCTCCGGGAACGGGTAAGTCTTTGATTTTATGGCTTAAACATTATGTCTTCGTCCCTCTGTATGGTTGATTTTGTCTTCGTCCCCCACTCACATTGCCGGATCCACCAATGCATGCCCACATTATTGCCGGATCCTCCCCGTCTTAGTGAAATTGCAATAACTTCACTTGTTTCTTTGTTTTATGTTTCTGTAGGATTCATTGGTGTTGTTAATCGGTGACAGAGCAAGCAATCTCCCCCAAAAAGAGTTGCTTCGGTTCTTGTGGCAGGTATTTGATATATTGTGAATGTATGCTTGGTTGTTGAATTTTGTGTGAAGTCACCCGAACTGTATACTTTGCATTTCATGTGCTGTTTGACATTCGTATATACATATGTTGCAAGATCTGTCATTTTCTGCTTCTTGATTTTGATTTTAGAGCATATTTTTGTTGGTTACTCCTTTTTGGACTCTTCATTCTCATCCTCTTCAAGTCACAGTTTCTGTTTCATCGATGTTTGAAATGCCCTATAATATTGAGACTGTTTGTGCTGAATCCTCAGCTTCTTTCTTGTTCTGATCCATTACACTTCTGACTGCTTGCACATTGTGGACTAAAACCATTTTGTTATTTCTCTTTAACTGAAAAGTACAAGAATTTCAACTTTATATACAAGAAAGAAGCAACTAAACTAGAGAAATAGATTACTCTGTTATTTCTCTATTAACAGAAGTAAAATCCAAACTATTATATCCTTAGGTGCTCACAACATTTCAAATTATCTGTCTGTGATTTCTGGTTTGTAAGCTTTTGAGCTGCTTATTCTTCACACAATCATATCCACATACTCATGACAAAGTATTGTAAACTGCAAGCAAATAACATTTTCCTTGATCCAGTACAATCATGATTAATTTCTTTTACCAAGGTCTAGCTAGAGCTTCTTCTGTGCACAAAATGGGCATGTGTGAAAATACCATTCCTTGTTTCACACGTGAAAAAAAAATGAAACAAGTGCCGTTAAACTACAAAAGAGATGCACCAGAAGGTTAAAATGGAATACAAACATGATTTGATTAAAACTAGAAAAGCTAGTTTTGCCTTGTCAATATGATAGGTAGTTGATTTTCATTCTCAT
>JANZLH020000139.1:4026285-4075256 GCA_026770325.2 Erythroxylum fimbriatum
TTGGAAAAATAGAAAACAAACTTTTCTTGAAAAATTGATCTATTTTTTTATTAATAAACATGTTTTCTAATTTTTTTTTATTTCATGAAAAAATTTTCTAAAAAACTAGAAAATTTTCAGAAAGTAAACGCACCCTAAGTCTTTTCGTTTGGAATAAAGGTGACGATAACTAGGTTGGCCGGGGCTTGAATCCTTTCCAGGGTACGAGCATCTGGCCAGCTAATTTGCTGGTTTGTGCTAAGAATATTAGGTAGAATCATATGCCATAACGTGTGACATAGCCGAAAGAAAAAGAAAAGGAAATGTATGGAGAGGTTAATGTGTTTCAGAGAACATAAGATTTGGCGATTTGGCACAATCTCGAAATCATGCTCTAGCCTTGAGGCCTCAAAATCGTTTAAGGTAATGACAATTTAGTTAGGGCTGGGTATAACAGGAAATGCTTTCATTTGCAATCCATCAATACCTTATACCTGGATAAGGCCTTTTGGGATGAAGATTAGATGAAATTAGAACTAAGTAGGCCATTGGAAAAGAGAACCAAATTATGCGCACAGAAGAAGAGAAGAGAAAGCATGTTTGTATCATACGCCACTTGTCCTAAACAACACTAGACAAGTGTACTTGCCCATTTGTGTCTCTGTAAAGTCAAAAATGGGAGTGCGGTTTGTTACAACATGTAATAGGAGTAGGACCAGAGCTTGAAGGAAAGGATAATAATTAATAACCACTAATTTCGGGAATAAGATCCGTCTAATTTTATGGTATTTTATTGTGTCCAGTAAATCTCAGTCATTTATTTATGCGGGTCTCGCGTGAGTTCCACATAAATAAATAGCTGAAATTCACTTGACACAACAAGACACCGTAAAAACTAATTCTCCTAACTTCGTGTCACGAGATCACTTTTCGACACTGTAGCCACTTAATAACATTAATGACGTAAAAAGAAGCAAGCAGAAACGGAGGAGTTGGATTCGGCAGAGAAAAATGCTCCTCTCCTCTCTCTTTCTATCAATCTCGCTATCGAACATCTTTTTTTTTAAGTCTTGCTTTTGAAAGAAGGCAATCACATGACACCCCTGAAATCTCTGTTTTGAATTCATCTTTCTATCCCAGAAAGAGCCGTGAAAATCTCGTTTCTCGCTTCTCCTTCTCTTTTAGGTACATGCACCCGTCCTGCATTTCATCTAACTCCTTGACTTTCTTCTGTGTTTGAGATTTTCTGTTGTTAACTCTCCTGCCTTCTCCGTGACCCAGTTCACTAGTTTTGTTCTTTTTCTTCCTTTCCTCATGCAAAAGCTCTCGTGATGGATTGCTTGCATTTAACTTGGTCTCTCTGTTCTTTCTTGCAAAAAATTGTTGTCTCGTTTTTGCTTCTGTGACTCGTTTGTCCTTGCTTTGGCCACCTCATGAAAACCCATTTTTCATGTTCATTACACCATAGGCCCCATGTTTCTGAATCAGTTCATGCACTTTCTGAAATCAATACATACATCCAGAAGGAAAGCTCCTTCTGATTGTTTGTTTTGACACAATTAACCCATGTCACAGAAAGTTCTAAGGTGAGATTATAAAGCCCTTCTTCAATGGCGACTTCATGTTTCCATGCATTACGGTTTCGAAGATCTAAGAGCAAGACGGTGTCAATCCCGTCTTCGTGTGACTTGGAGAACATGGAGAGGAAGAGATTTGACAGTTTAGAATCATGGTCTATGATATTGGAATCTGAGAATGTTGAGGCCTGGGATGTTTCAAAGGAGGATCAAGAGGAATGGACAGCTGATCTTTCGCAACTGTTTATAGGTAACAAGTTTGCCTCAGGGGCTCATAGTAGGATTTACCGTGGAATTTATAAGCAGAGAGCTGTTGCAGTGAAAATGGTGAGGATTCCAAACCAAGAGGAGGAAACTAGAGCAAAGCTCGAACAACAATTTAAGTCTGAAGTTGCTTTCCTTTCGCGCCTCTTTCATCCCAATATAGTGCAGGTAAATTATTTCTTTATTAAGATTGAAATGCAAGAAATTTAGTCTTCTGTTTATACGTTGGACGCATTTTGATTAAGTCAGTTATTGAACACAATTCTACCATTTACATTGATCTGTCCAGTAGGTCACCATGTAGACAAAGCATGATGACCCAAATTATTAATGGACTTAAAATTTTATGGTTACAGTTCATTGCAGCTTGTAAAAAGCCACCAGTGTACTGTATCATCACAGAATATATGTCTCAAGGAACACTAAGGATGTATCTGAACAAGAAAGAACCGTACTCTCTTTCAACACAGACAGTACTGAGGTTGGCGCTTGATATCTCAAGAGGAATGGAGTATCTTCATTCTCAAGGTGTGATCCACAGAGACCTAAAATCAAATAATTTGCTTCTAAATGAAGAAATGAGGGTAGAAGTGGCAGATTTCGGAACATCGTGTCTAGAAACGCAGTGCCGAGAGAGCAAAGGCAACATGGGAACATACCGGTGGATGGCACCTGAAATGATAAAGGAGAAAGCGTACACAAGAAAAGTAGATGTATATAGTTTTGGGATAGTAATGTGGGAGCTGACGACAGCGTTGCTTCCGTTTCAAGGAATGACCCCTGTGCAGGCTGCATTTGCAGTGGCTGAGAAGGTAATTGTTTGGTTGCTTGGTTGTTTGGTTGAATGACATCAAGTGTAATAAATGAGTATATATTCTTTGGCAGAATGAACGCCCTCCGTTACCTGCTAGTTGTCAGCCCGCACTTGCGAACTTGATAAAAAGGTGCTGGGCAGCTAACCCATCCAAGCGGCCAGATTTCAGCTCCATTGTTTCTGCATTGGAGAAGTGCGATCAATGCGTTAGAGAAGGCCTTCCTCTCACTTCTCACTCTACCCTAGTCACCCCAAATCTCATTCTTGAGCGCTTCAAAGGTTGTGTTTCCATCAGCTCATCATCCATACCTGTTCATGCCTAGCTTGTTAGACCACAAAAAACACGAAAGAGCCAAAAGAAATAGAGGCTACACAATTTTCTGTATTATTATATAAATTGCTATCCTATTCCTACCTTGGAAATAAGAGTCATACATAACACAAATACAAGCACCGGTTGTTTTTGTCAGCTCTCGTTCATTCCAAGTCACTTCTCCACAGTTGCCGTTGTAGGCTCTAGTAATTGACTCCCAATAGGCCCATTCTGCTTCTAAATTGGGTTCAGATTTTCTGTCCAATATAATGATGTCTTATTATATCCAATAAATCTCAATCATTTATTTATATGGGTATCACATGAATCCTGCGTGGGTCTCACAAAATAAATGACTAAAATTTTACAAGACATCTGGATTCTCACGTCCTACACCTCTTTTAGCTTAGGACTGATGCTGTTGATTGAGACTTCCATCTCTAACTTGACCTAATGCCACCATTTCTCAAGCTAAATTATCAATTCTTACTCAAATCCTATGGAGTCAAATCCATCAACTATTAGAGCGAAACAGAATCTTACGTCAGATGCTCAAATCGTAGACCATAAGATCAAATATAATAACGTTTGAACTAAGAAGAATAAAGTAATCAGCTATAGTGATTCGTGTATCAATAAGATGTAAAATGTGATTTGGAAATTAACAGGTTAATAAATAGTCTGCTGTATCTGTATGACTTCAACTTTTCTGCTTCAAACGGTCAAGTACGGCAGCTTTTTGCGCGTTGATAATGACTGAAAGGCAAGGCAGCTGACTAACTGAGCATTTCTTGGATATAACAAATTAGAGAGAAGCGGACTTTGTTTTTTGATTCCTGACTCGTTCAAACCATTGAAAGAGTCAATTTGCTTCTTGTTTGGTTCTCTTTCTCTCCCCTTCTTCACTCCTTTCACTTCTAGCCAATAAAATTTAGATCCTTTGTCAAATTTTATACGATCTTATTATGTCTCATAAATTTCAATCATTTATTTAGGTAAATCTCGTATGAATTATGTATAAATAAATACGAAACTTACATAAATAAATGGCTAAGATTTATAAAACATAATAAGATACCATAAAACTGGACAGAGAATTTTATCCCAGCTAATGATACAACTACACTCCATTAGAAGGACTTACGTTGCTCAACGACTCCTACTCCTTCCCCTGCATGATAGCAACTAAACGACTCCTGTCCTACTCCTTTCCCTGCATGATGGCAACTAAGCTTTCACAACTAGCTATACATACAAGAGTCAAAGCTTAGTTGCTTGGCTTGAATTTAATACAAAACTTGACCTTTTCGACGCCGCATTTGATTGGTGCGTTGGCTCAATTTATCTATGAGTAAGTTAAGATCAAAATTTGATTAGAGCAATGGAGTTGAAAGACGAGACCTTGAAGTGAGTCATAAAAATAGAATAATCAGGTGTTAGAGCACAGTGCGTATCCACTCATGCAGATTCAAAGATTAGATTTCTTAAAGTTTGAGCGGAAACGTTAAACAAGAAAAAGTCTGGTGCAGGTGTAGAAGGGGGCCGGCACACCGCACATGTGCTCATCGAGGTTGGCGAGACAACTTCTTGCCGTACTTTTTTCTCAGCACAAGACAAGCACATAGAGCATTCCAAGAAAAAGATGTTCTTTTCTTAGAATGTACTTGCTCTAAAAGCAGATGCATAGTGATTTCTGAGGAGATTAGCCGGTGAATACAGTAAGAAAATATAAACGGAAAATGACGGGTGATGGGGGAACAAGAAGACAAGCAAATTGAAGCTGAACCGAGTTAGTGGGTGCTGCGTCAAAAGAAAAACTGTGTCTAAATCAATGGTGACCGCTTCATCATATCACTATTAATAAACTCAGTGGATTCTTGTTTTATTTATTTTTACCAATGGTTAAAATATTATTTTTACACCATCTTTTAACAATTTTTTATTTTTAAATTGGTTAGGCGAGATTTTATTTTCTTAATAAAATTTAAACTTACAAATATATATGAAAACAAAGTGATTCATTCAGTATTAATTAAACAAAAATATTATATATTTCAACAAACTAAAAAGAATATTGTGCCACTTAAAAGGTAATATTTAAATTTATACATTTTAAGTTTGTTTTGCTGTGCTTATACTCAAGACTCACCATTTTGTAAGTAAGGTTAAAAAAAAAAGGAGGCTGATATCATACGGATCATCATCACAGAACACATTGCAGTGAACCCCAAGAAGAAGATCAAAGAAAAACAAAAGCTGATTAAAGATAGTATTGAGGATACACATCTGCCTTGTGTGATAAATAATCATATATCAATAGAGAGAGCTGAAAGATCTAGCTAACAGACATGGATCAGAATTCATGCAATAATCTGTTTTTACTTTTTATAGCTACGGAGAAACTACCAGCCTCCTAGATTCTCTACAAGATATTTACTTACAGAACTGCTTCCTGGAAAACAAACCCTGAATAAAAGGTAAACAGACACATGTTATTTATAGTCGCAAGTCGCAACCCCTAAGTTCCGACAACCGTTTTTCACTTACCGGCAACGTTCACTAACCTAACACTCCCCATAACGTCTCCCCAATGAAACTAACTAACCTCCTCACCGACCCTTTTTCCGTTGCCTCCTCATCGCCCCTACCACAGTCGCTGCAACTTTTCCTCTCCTTCGGGGAATCAGATTGATCGCCGCCCGGCTTATATTTCGGGTCAGAGCTCTTCGACAACCCTTGATCAGGACCCCCGTTCGCCCCCTTCCTCTTCCTGTCCTTTCTGTTGTTCTTGTTGTTACCCATATGCTTTCTCTGTGCCAACAAGCTGTCCTCAAAGGCATCGATGATCTCGTGTATGAGGTGGCGGTTGGGAGACGAGTCCCATCGAACCCAGTAGCTCATATAGCACCTGAAACAGTCGCAGTAGAACAACGGAGGATGGTCGCTGCCAATCTTCCTACGAACTACGGTCTTTGGGGTGCTAGGAGTAGTGGACTTGCGGAGAGGCGACGACGATGATGATGATGATAAATTTCTGTTCATGTTATTATGAACCGTGTTGGAGGCTGAGGAAGAGATGAGATAGGCCAACACCTCTCGGTCCTCCGGAGACAAGGTGGAGGCAAGAGTGAGGATGGCGGCGGGGAGGAAGGAGAGATGGTCGGAGATGGTGGGTGGTGAAGGGTGTATGGCCCCTCTACGGCATAGCTTCTTCATGGTGCTGTTGATCTTGCTAAAAGTCAGTGATGAAAGATTCTTCAACGGCGAGACTGTTAGATGAGAGGGAGAGAGGGAGAGAGGGAGAGGCAGGGGGTGGATGTGATGACCATGAATTAAAGATGCTAAATTATGGCATGGTATATAGGATAATTTATATATATTTTATTATAAATCAGACCGGAACTGGTTCAGTTCGGACTCGGACTGAGTGTGTGGTCCACAGGTGTAGCAGTAGCAGTAGCAGTAGTGTGACATCTTTTTGGTCTTGTAATTATAAAGTCATTCGTGACTCTTTTACTTTCTACCGAATGTTATCGTATTGATGTAAGGATCTGATATTTTCTATTTTCTAAAATTAAATTAGACCAAGTAGTTATTTGTTTTTTCATGACAACTCAACCTTTTGGTGAAATGTTTAAAACGTAAGATCTCCGCTGCAGTCAAACAACTTTGTCATATAATTCCGTGAAGGAAGGGGCCAAATTTGATTAATTGGACAAATTTTAAAATTAACAATTAACACTGACAAGAGAGTTCTTATTGTCTTTTGATTAGTTCTCCAATTCTCATGCCAAGAAAAACTGGGATGACAAACAGAAGTGTATGATTATGATGACAAACAGATGAAAGTAAATACATATATATATATATATCATGAATTCAATAGCTTCGTGGCAAAGCTATTCCACAATCTCTGTATTCCCACTGCCCGGCATTCCCAAGAAATACACTCAGGAGCTCAACAGAATAATCTTTATGCAAGTCCAACTATTTAGAAGCCTCTAAGAAGTAGTTGGCAAACGAGCCTTGATCCATGATTCAAGGTATTGCAGCTCTTCATTGTTAATTGAATGGCCAAGACCCGGATAAGCCTGAAGAGTTGTGGATACACTCAAAAATTTAAGCTTTTTGCTCACAAAATGACAGCTACAGGAGCATTTAGGATAAAGTTGGATAGTACCTTAAACTCCGAACTTATACCAGCTTGTTCAAGGAAAGGGGGCCCTGCTTGTCCCGCTTCAAACAACACTGTTCTGTCAGCCATTCCATGCAACCACAAAATAGGGGTCTGCTCCAAACCTCAGATCTCAAACCATTAAACCATGAAAAACACCTCATGACATCAAAGTAGTAGTTGCTCCTGAGTAGAGAAGCTGATACAAGAGGCCTATCCAACTTAATAAATAAGGTACCTTCTTTGCCTCTTGAGTAATCTGGCCCACAATGGAAGAATTAAAAGGAACCCACCCACTGAAGACTGCACCTCCTCCCAGAGTTTTCGGGTACAGCAGAACACTAGCCAAGGTCAAGGCACCTGCCACAACCAGTAAGAACTAAAAAGCAGAAAATGAAATTCATATTCTATGTTTTGTCACAGTCGCACACAGAGAGAGACAGAAACCTCCTTGGCTAAATCCGCACACAAATACGTTGTCAGCATCTGTCCCAGCGGCTATTTCCTTGTCTATCATTGCATGAACTTTCTGGACTGCTTTAAGCAAACTGCTTTCATCCTTTGGAGATTCCTAATACTCATTTAACATACAAAATTGGTATGGACAATCGATCTCAAAAGAACTTACATTCTTGTTTAGGTAATTAAAACAAAGATAGGCATCTTCCAGCAATTAGAGAATGACCGAATGGCATTGTAAGCTGAAAAAACTGAAGTCAGCAATTCTTTCATGCTACAAAATCAAGGGATAAGGTGTTGTGATAGGGAAACACGGGTATGTTGTGTTAATACTACCTCATACATTGAATATCGCTCTCAACTAAAGGCAAAAATGTAAAGAACGCAGCAACATGGAAGAAACAATAATGAGAGTGAACTCATAAATTAGAACTCTACAAATAAAAAATAATAATCAAGGGCAACTTGATAGATAAGAGAGGACGCCTTGTACCGCACACATTATACTAGTACAGAACATAATATCATACTGCTTATGCAGGCAAGGAAACATCTTTAAAATTATTAGTGGATGGGTCAATGTGTGAGAGCATACAAATAAGAAGGGAACACAAAATTGATACCAAACAAGGACGATGAACGACTGTATGCCATCATGATAGAACTCTAGTCTTAGAGTACTAGAGATTTACTGTATTATTGAAATATATCCGTAATGTATATATCATTCCAGTCAAGATGTATAGTATTTCTCACTATCCCAGAGCTGAATGCTCCTCAAAAGGTTTGATTATCCTCCCGTCACAAGATTTTCTCTCTTTCTGCCTCCCTCTCTCCTGCTCTCCTTCCCCTACATAAACCCCCCTCTCCATATACATTCTGTTACGCCTAGCCAATTAGCCACATCAGCTATTCCTATTAACTAACTCCCCCTTAGCCCACTATTCTTTCTCCTAGAATACACTTTCCATACTAACGATTTATTCTCTTTTCTATAGTTTCTCCCCTTGTCTAAATCACTCTCCCCCGTAGTTCCTATCATTGCCCCCTCCTGAAAAAGCAGCCTTGTCCTCAAGGCTGAAGTGAAGAAATTGGCTACGGATCACATAGTTATCCTCCCATGTAGCTTGCTCCATTGTTTGGCCCTTCCATTTAACCAACCACTGCTGTGTTGAGTCCCCCAATTTATTTACTGTCCTGCTGGCTAGAATACTTTCAGGTTCCACCATATCTTCCAATTCGACCTCCAATCCTTCAGGTAAGGAGGCCTCCACCGAATAATTGCCCACTGCCCTCTTAAGTTGCGAAACACGGAATATAGGATGAGCTCTAGAATTGGGGGGTAGTTTGAGTTTATAAGTGACAGCTCCCTTTTTTTCCAGAATTTGAAATGGGCCAAAATACCGTGCTGCTAGTTTTTGGTTGATGCGTCTGGCCATCATGTGTTGCCTGTGAGGGCATAGCTTTAGGAAAACCCACTCCCTTACTTGAAAAGATTGAGGAATTCTTTTTCTGTCCGTATACCTCTTCATTTACTCTTGTGCCTTGTGCAGATTGTATTTCAGCTGATTTAAGGCTTCATCTCTATCCAGTAATTCTCTAGCCACTACCTCAACTCTAGTCTCACCTTGTAAATATCGCACAAGCGTGGGTGGCTTCCTCCCATACACTACCTCAAACGGTGTTGAACCCGTGGAGATATGAAAAGTAGTATTATACCATAACTCAGCCCATGAAATCCAATAGGACCAATGCTTAGGTTGTTCCGAAGCAAAACATCTCAAATAGGTTTCTAAACACCTATTGAGAACCTCGGTTTGTCTATTCGTTTCCGGATGATAAGATGAACTCATTTTAAGCATGGTACCTTGGAGGCGAAACAATTCTCTCCAAAAATGACTTACAAACAAGGGATCACGATCACTTACGATTGATAACGGGACTCCATGTAGGCGCACTATTTCTTTAACAAACACTTTAGCCACACTCTTAGCAGTATACGGATGCTTTAAAAGAACTAAATGGCCATATTTAGATAGCCTATCCACCACGACCAGCACTGCCTCAAAGCCTTTAAATCTTGAAAGTCCCGTTATGAAGTCCATTGAAATATCTTCCCAAATCTGCTTAGGAATTGGTAGGGGTTGCAGTAGACCCCCGGGAGATGTAGCAGCATATTTTTGCCGCTGGCATGTGTCGCAAGACTTGAAAAAGTCTTGAATGGACCTCTTCATTTCAATCCAATAAAGATTACTAGCAATCGGCCTATATGTGCGCAAAAAACCGGAATGCCCTCCAATAGGAGAGGAATGATATTCTTTTAGGAGGATTGGAACCAATGGGGATGTAGCCGAGATAACCAACCTTCCCTTGTGCAAAAGAACCCCTTGATTCCAAGAAAAACCAGATCTGGAATTTGGCTTCTGCTGCAAATCTCGGATAATGTTACACAGTGTCGAATCATGTTGCACCTCCTGCTGAATTTGTTTGCCTTCTGCTCACAATGGGAATGAATAAACAATGGTCTTAAACTCCCTTTCTTCATAAACCCGTGATAAGGCATCAACCGCCTTGTTTTCTAGTCCCGGTTTATACATGATTTCGAAGTGATAGCCCAAAAGTTTGGCCATCCAACACTGCTGATCTGTTGTCGTAATTCTTTGCTGCAATAGATGACGTAGACTTTTCTGATCGGAATAAACCACAAAGGGTCGTCCAAGCAAGTAGTGATGCCAATGGTGCACTGCCAACACTAAAGCCATCAATTCTTTCTCATAGGCTGACTTAGAAAGATTGCCTGCTGAAAATGCTTTACTAAAATAGGCTATTGGTCTTTTGTTTTGCATTAAGACAGAACCCACTCCATTTCCTGAGGCATCACATTCAATCTCAAAAGGTTGGGAAAAATTGGGAAGAGCTAATACTGGAGATGTAGTCAAAGCTTTTTTGAGAACCTCAAAAGACTCCAAGGCTGCAAAATTCCAGTGAAATCCTTCCTTCTTAGTCAGTTCAATTAGTGGTTTAGCTATTTTGCCATAGTTCATAATAAATTTACGATAATACCCTGTCAATCCAAGGAATCTAGTACTCCTTTAACATTCCTAGGGATTGGCCATATCAACACACTACTAATCTTTGCAGAGTCCACGACTTCTCCTCTACCCGAAATTATATGCCCCAAATACTCCACCGTATGTCTCCCAAAATTGCACTTCTGTTTATTAGCCACAAATTTGTTGTTTTGTAAAACCTCCAAGACTCTTGATAAATGCAAGAGATGAGAATCCCAATCTGCACTATAGACCAAAATGTCATCGAAAAAAACCAGAACAAACTTTCTAAGAAAAGATATGAAAATGTCATTCATTGCAGCCTGAAAAGTAGCTGGTGCATTGGCCAAACCAAACGGCATTACTAAAAACTCATAGTGACCGTTATGTGTCCGGAAAGCTCTCTTATGTATGTTCTCTTCCACAACCCTAATTTGATGATATCTGGACTTGAGATCTAACTTAGAAAAAACATGAGCATTATGCAATTCATTTAAAAGTTCATCCACCGCTGGAATAGGGTACTTATCTGGTATCGTGACCCTATTTAATGCTCTGTAATCGACGCACATTCTCCATGATGCATCCTTCTTCTTAACTAGAATGACTGGGCTAGAGTAAGCACTTGAACTATGTCGTATGATACCCACTTCCAACATCTGTTGGACTTGTTTCTCAATTTCATCTTTGTGGTGATGAGGGTATCGGTATGGCCTTACACTGATGGGGTCGTGTCCTTGTTGCAGGACAATAGCATGAGCATGTCTCCTTTTGGGAGGTAATCCTCCTAACTCTTGGAATACTTCTGAAAACTGTGTTAGCACCTTATTCAGCTCCTCTTGCTCTGTTTGGTTCAGTGGTGGTGGTTGATTTTCTGTTGTCTCAACAACTTCTCACCAGATAGACTCTCTAATAGGCTGTGTAAGGATGTTGGACCTTCAGAGCTCTTACTTCCTCTTTGCTGGACTGATCTGATGTATGCATTGCCACATAATTCTACACTTTGTCCATCATATTAGAATTGCATAGTCATTTCTTTCCAATCAACAATGACCTTACCCAATGTTTGCAACCAAGCCACCCCTAAAATGATATCCATTCCTCCCAACTCCAATATGTATGCATCAATCTTCAGCTCTAATTCCCCCATCCGGATGGGAATTTCTATGCACTTCTTATTTGTTGTTACCTTATGGCAGTCCCCTAATCGAATTCGCAAACTCCTTGTCAGCCCTATCTTTAATCCCAAACCACTAGCGAGTTTAGGAGAAATAAAATTATGGCTTGCACCACTGTCCACCAACACTACAATGGGAACCCCGCGTATCTCTCCCTCTATCCTCATAGTCTTGCTTTCAGATGACACTACTTTGTTGATCACAAACACCCCCATAGCTCGGCATTCTAGAGCTACTTCTTCGTCCTCGACATCATCCCCTTCAATGGCTATTATTTCCCCATCATCATTTAACATTTCATTATCAGCCAATAGGAGCAACCGTAGTTGTCTCTCAGAGCACTGATGTAAGGGATGAAATTTTTCCCCACATCTGAAACATAACCCTTTAGCTTTCCGATCCATCAGCTCATGATACGAAATGTGCTATAATCCTCTGTTCTTCTCCAACGGTGCCCTTCTATCCCCGTCCAACCGTCTCATCGACTCCACGGGGTGATATCTCGTAGTTCTGTTCGGTGATCTGGCATGGAAACGGTGGCCCATCGGGTCACAAGTTTGACCCGACCCGACTTCCCCTTTCACCGCTCTGTAACCCACTGAGTTGGCACGGCCCGACTCTGTGTATGATGGGTTAACCCGACTATTGCTTCTAAAACTAGCTTCACCTCTGTGATTCCAAGTGCGATGTCGGGGAGTAGACGTCTCATAGCTTCTTTGATCACCGTACAACTCCTCCACAACCCTTGCAATCTTCATCATTTGGAACCTGTTGGCTAGGCTGAAGGTGCGCACTCTCCATCTGAGATTATTTCGCAACCCACTCATAAAGTAACCCGTGAATTGCGCTTCTGGTAAACGACCCACTTGTGAAGACACGAACTCAAAGGCTTCGATGTACTCTTCTACTGAACCCGTTTGGTGTAAATCAGAGAGTTCTTCAAATGGGTTCTCAAATCGTCTTCCGCCATACCTATCGATCAAAGCTTTCTTCAACTTCTCCCATGTTAGCTCAACTTCGGTTTCTCTTAGGAGATTAAACCAGTGAATGGTTGACCCCTCCATACTCAAGAGAGCCAATTTAATCTTCACCTCTTCTGAAGTACCATGAACTTTGTAATAAATTTCCGCCCTCGTGATCCATCTCACCGGATCAGACCCATCGAACATGGGCAGCTCCACTTTTCTCACCGACATTCTATACTCCTCCATATTACCCAAAGACTGTTCCGAATGAAAATGCTGTTGAGAAGGCTGAGTACTCTTTTCACCAGCCATAGTCGGCCTTCTCTTATAAGTATCACTCCCTTGTCCCTCTTCTAGACACTTTCCCATCATTTTGCTCATTTCCATCAGTAATACTCGCTGCATCTCCCCTATGGCCATTCTCATAGACGATTGGATGTCTTCGACCCCAGCTTCCAGACTAGCCATACAAGATTCCAACAATTCTACCATATTCGACATCTTTGGTGGCATGAAGATGGACCTCCGCAGTTAATGAAATACCAGAAAGAAAACTATTCGTCCTTCCGATGTATGTAATCCGGCAGGTCGGACCAATGATAGAACTCTAGTCTTAGAGTACTAGAGATTTACTGTATTATTGAAATATATCCATAATGTATCATTATAGTCAAGATGTATAGTATTTCTCACTATCCCAGAGCTGAATGCTCCTCAAAAGGTTTGATTATCCTCCTGTCACAAGAGTTTCTCTCTTTCTGCCTCCCTCTCTCTTGCTCTCCTTCCCCTACATAAACCCCCCTCTCCAGATACATTCTGTTACGCCTAACCAATTAGCCACATCAGCTATTCCTATTAACTAACTCCCCCTAGCCCACTGTTCTTTCTCCTAGAATACACTTTCCATACTAACGGTTTATTCTCTTTTCTATTGTCTCTCCCCTTGTCTAAATCACTCTCTCCCCCGTAGTTCCTATCACATCACTTGACAAAAGATAAAGAAAAATGTAAAAGTATTTGTTGTGTATGAGAATTTTGGAATGGAGACAAGTGTTTCTTGGAAGCCTTTTGAGTAGACATGCTCTAAGATATAGGCGCCATAACCTAGGATGTGTTTCGTCTAGAAAATGAAGGTGAAAGTACGGATTGAATACAACGGCATGTTGGTTGGCAAAGCTGTTTTCGAAGGAAGACATGGTCTAGGATACGACCAAGTCACATGCATGGAGAAAGCAAAAAGATTCATGACTGGCAACACCACAACTTTGTGCACAACTGTACCATATTTCATGTATCAATGTTTGGAGAAGTAGGAGGATCCACAGTTTGGGGACATATGCGTGTCAAAAACCCATGTCATATTGTAGAAAGAGACGATAAGATTTACGGTAAGGGGCACGACCGCCTCTGTGAAAGTCTAGAATGGCAGTTTTGGGGGGATTTTAAACTTTGGAAATATTCTAAGACCCGCTAGAGTTATGATTAAATTAGGTTGAGTTTGGTAAAGAGACTATCTAAGTAAAATTATTACAATTAGAGTTTCATATATATACATGTGTGTGTGTGTGTGTGATAAACCTAGTTTGCTCTAACCATCATTATAATTATTCAATAAAGAATCAACTACTCTTAGCTTCCAAAGTCATAGGCACCCTAATTAGTCAAACTTCATTAAAACTTCTTATGATCTTTCTTTCAGTATTCTTTATTCTTGCTATCTATTTTCTTAGCAATTAATCTCAGAGTATCATTGAAGCAACAATGATTTAAATTACAAAGTTTAAAGTGGGAAAGTTCAATGAAACCAGGAATTTCGGATTACAACAATGGAGAGTGAAGGAATTTGTTGGCATCAAAGCATATTGAAGGGGTTGCAAAAAAATAAGCCAAAAGTTATGGATGAACTTGAATGGCAGGAGTTACAAGTGCGAGTAGCTGGAACCATACGACTTTGTTTGGCGAACAAGATTATGTATGCATCTCCTATGGAGATATGAAAGAAACTAAAGAGTCAATACGTCTCAATTTCTCTCACAAATAATGTGTTCAACCAAATAGTCAATGACCTATTGATGCTCGAGACAACTATTGTGGATGCGGAAAAAGCAATGATTCCACTTTGTTCCTTGTCTCTTTCATGTGAAAATTTGTTGAGTATGCTCATATAGGAGCTGGTGCAGTTTCTCAAAGGGAAAAGGCCTACAGAGTGCAAGTAGATATACAAGAGGAAGCGAACAATAGCAGAAAAAGAAGTAAAAAAGTTCAAGGCTCAGCGAGTAGCTAAAGGGTACTCCAACATAAGGAAATTGATTATGATGAAATCTTTTCTTTTGGTGGTTTGCCATATTTCCATCAGGATTTTGATGACGTTTAAAACAGATGGATATGAAGACAATTTCTCTTTATGATGACTTGAAGAACAAATTTACATGGAACCTGATGGATTTAGTCAACTTGAAAATGTGCAACTAGTATGTAAATTAAAGAACTTTATATATTGAGATAGCCTCCACAGTAACAATATAAAAGCTTTGGCTCTCATATGATCTAAATTGGCTACAAGATATGAAAGTATGATTGTTCTCCCCAGTAATAGAATAAAAGGTTTGGCTCTTATATCATTTGAATTGGCTACAAGATATGAAAGTATGATTGTTGTGTATACGTTAAGATTCTTAATAACAGATAATTTAGTTTCATGCTACTATATGTGGATGATATGCTAAACGTTGCAAATGTGTAATCATAATATGAGTGAACTAAATAACTTGTTGGGAAAGGAATTTGAGATAAAGAATTTCGATGTTGTAAAAAAACTATTAAGAATGGAGATTCAAAGGGATAGAAGCTCTAGAAAATTGTGGTTATCCCAATCCATCTACATTGAGAAAATGTTGGACAAATTTAGAATGAGCAAGCCTAAACTTGTGAGTTTAGCCTTTTTTTAGACCAATGTTCGAAAATAGATGCATAGATTGATGATATGTCTAAGATATTATATGCTAGCGGTACTAGATGTTTAATGTATGCAATGTTTGTACGAGGCAAAATTTGGCTCACGCCATTGCTGAGGTTGGTAGGTACAAACCAAAACTTGGAAGACAACACTCAAAAGTAGTCAAGTGGATATTGAGGTCCTTGAGGGTTACGTTAAACCATGGGATTAGGAATGGCAACTAAAGCGTATCTCTACCTGAAGTCAATAAGTCAAGCTTGGGTTGATCGGACTTCTAGCTCGACTCAAGCTTCAGAGGCCTAAAGGATTGAACTCCCTCTATCTAAATGACGTCGTTTTAGTTTAATTGTCCAAAACAATGTCATTTTGGCTTGTAGGATTAAGAAACTAAAAACTAAAACGATGCCATTTTGGAGTAGTCCAAGCCTAGCCATTCATCCCAAGCTTGATTGAGCTTCAGACTGGACCCAGCCTATAGGCAATGAGCATCGGGATAGGCCAACAACAATCGCAGCTTAACCGGACCCATTGCCATCCTTATATGGTATTGTAATCAACAAGATGAATCTTCGATTGTGAGATATGAGAATCTGGACTATGCGAAAAATTTGGATAGTAAGAAGTCTTCTATAAGGTATGCCTTTACTCTTATAGAAAGGTCCATTTGTTGAAATCAACATTACAATCCATTGTTGCATTGTCTAGAACTAAAGTTGAATGCATGACAATGGCTGAAATTGCTAAGTATTATGGCTTACAAAGCTAGTGAAAGAGGTAGGCATAAATTAAGGTGGATTTCAAATTCAATTGATAGTCAAATTATCATCTATTTGGAAAAAAAGTCAAGTATATCATGTAAGGACCAAGTACATAGACGTTAGATTTTAGAAGATCAAGGAGAAATCCGCATCTAGACAGATCTTATTAGAAAAAGTTCACACTTCGGAGAATGTAGCTAACACATTAACAAAGTCGATTGCCATGGAGAAGTTCAACTATTACTTAAACTTGATTAATGTCTCAAGATATTAGACATGAATACAATCCAACGTATAAAGTGTATATTCACCAAGGTTGAGATTATTGTATAAGACCCATATACACAAACATAAAATCTTGGAGTTTTGAGATGGACATGGACATTTCTTGGAAGCCTCTTGAGTGGACATGGTATAAGACACGAGGGTGACCCAAGATATGTTTAAAACAAAGGTGAAGACACAAGGTGAATGAATGGAAGTGTTAGTTAGAGGAGGTGTTTCTGAAAGAAGACACGATATGAGACACAGTCGTACCAAATCCAATGCCATGTTCTAGAAACAAACAATGAGATTCATGGCCAGGGTATGACCAGGTCCTAAACTGTGTTTGTGAAAGTTAACCTTATCTGAAAGCATGGTTTCGGTGCACTTTAAATTCTAGAAATATTACAGGACCCACTACAGTCATGGTTAAATTTGGTTGATTTCAGTAAATGGACTATTTGAATAAAATTGTACCAATTAAGGTTTTAATATATATTATTAACCTATTTTACTCTAACCATTAGTATAATTATTCAATAGATAATCAGTCACTCTTAATTCCCAAGGACATAAACAGAGTCAATTGGTTGAACCTCGTTAAAAAAGTTTTGTGTTCTTATTTTCTATCTTTCATTATTCTCTTGCTATCTATTTTCTCAACACTATCATAGAGAAAAAATAAACACTTTGTGGTTCTTTTTTGTTTGTTGCCAATAAAAGTAAAAATAAGTTTGAAGTTTGTAATTCAATGCAATAAGACGAAAATCTAATGGATCAAGAAGAAGAAGGCAAAATAAAGCTTAGATAAGAAAAGGATCAACTCACAGCTGTCACAGGGATCTCGTGGATATCAAACCATGAAGACATTACATAACCATCTACAAAAGACAAGCAATATTATTCCATAATGAATTTGATGAATACTGGCGTGTTATGATTTAAGTAGAAGTAATGTGCTCAATGGCATTTTGTCAACAATGAAACTAAGTAATCTTGAGACAAATAGGGAAGGGGTGCGATAGATGAAGGATAACAGTATTCAACCTCTTCATCATTCACACCATAAATTAATCTCTGGAGGTGAATGAAAATTGCACTCACAAGTTGATGTACTAGTAATGTTTACTTAGTTTGGCTACAAAAAAAAACAGAGTCTGGCTACGAAAAAAGCCAACAGTTGTGTCAGTTTCTAATTGATTTCTTCTTTTTCTTTTCATCATTACTGGAATACTATGAATAACAAGTGAAAAACAGCATGTTCCAGATTTTACACTCTCTGTTCCACCTAACCGAGCTCCCATCGAAATTTCCAGCATTCCATTTTAGTAATCACCATCCGTAAAATCAACAAATTTTACTTGCAAGAACCAGCATTCACTCCAATGAATCACTTGGTTCGCTTCCATTATCAGTTTTAAGCTTCTAGTATAAACAACAGAAAAACCTTTACGTATCACAGACTAAACCCCATCTATAAACTCTTCAACTACAGCAAGAAACCACCAAACGGGAACTTTGATAGTAAGATCATGTCAACGCTCGAATACGGAAACCCTTGAACAAGCATGACGTCAAAAGCACGCTCTTTACTAATAATTTTACTTGCAATCAAGGAAAAGCAAAACCCAGAAAGCAACTGTAAAGCAATAAATGATTGAATTTTTGAATGCATAACGAGAATGAACGTACTGTTGCAGGTGACCGGGCTATCAGGCGCAGAAGGGAAGGACCATTTGGTGTTTCTGAACTCGCGAGAAGTAAAGAGAGTCTTGATAGGTTCATTTGCAGGGCCGGAATCGCCCAACCCATGAAGCCAAAGAATGAAGCTACGAGCCATGGTGTCTGATTTCGTGACGAACAATGATTTTGGCCGCGACAACAGGGTGAAAGCAACGGTGCTACAAAGTGTCACTGCCAAGATTACCATTGGCTTTATAAGCACTCTCATAGCAGGTGTCTATGCTACAGGTTCTCCAAATTAGAGAAATGCAGGCAAAATGACTTCAACTAACCCTCCTGTCTCGACCAATCTGTACAAGTTTTATTAAAGAGTAAACTTGATGATTCTGAAATATTAGATCTCTTTTCTTTCGCATTGATTTGGTGCGTTTCAGAGTTATACTTCCAAACTGTTCTTTCCAAATAACCCTCACCTTTTGAAAGTGTTCATAATTATACAGTGGGGCAGTGCCTAAACTGATATACGTTATGCCTAGCTTGATGGTTTTAATCAAAATGAGCCAACGTTGATCGGAATACATAAGCATGAGGTTAAAATGGGCACCAAAAGACCGTCTTCAGGAGAACAAAGAAAATCGTAATTCTCCACCCTTTCTTCATATCTTCCAACCATTAACAAATTGTTTGATTGAGATAAACTTATGATTTCTTAATCAAATAAGATTATTCAGTTCATTCAACAGCTAACAGCAATATAAAGTAAAATTAAAAACAGAACTGCTGTTTGTTGCTGTAAGTGGAGTGCACAGACCAGAAGCGAGCGATAAGCTTATATTGAGTGATCCAATTATGCAATTAGAATCAATCTGTGTAAGCAAAAAATCATAACTTTCTTAAAGATATGGATGCTTCAATCTAGCTTTCTAAAACAAAAAAGAAAAAAAAATCACAACTGCAGCTCAATCCAAGCAAATATTAGGAACTAGTGCAGTCTAAAGCGGATCAAATGAGCTAAAAGGCTAAGACTGGATGGAACTCATCCGTGCGCTACATAGAATCATCAATTCTTGGTTTGACAAGGTCTCAGTTTCTGGAGAAAGAGGTGCAAATGCTCTCTCTATATCTTAACTTCGTTCCCAAGTAATGACACATTTAGCAATGTATGAGCATCAAAACTCAAAAGTTTGCTGTCAAAGTTCTCAACAGTCCCATATTTTCATTTATCAAAAAAAGTTCCATATTTTCCTTCAGTAGATTGGAGAATGAACCCAGTTACACGAGACATTTCTGAAAGGATTTTACCACAATCTCACAACCCAATAACTAGCATCATCGACAATTGCATTATAAAATTCTTTATCTACATGGCATGGCATTGGATAATCTATAGCATTATGTCCTTGTGACTGTCTAACATCTCACCGAGCACACAGCTGATAATCCTAAAAAGCAAGAACTGCGGTGATATAATAATATAAAAAAGCTCCAAGCTGCCATGATTACTTTCAGAAAAACCACAAGAGATGCACCTGTGCTGATCAAAGATACTATAACCGGGGAAAGTGTAAAGAGAACATATCTTGAACTGAAAAACTCATCTAGTACCGTAACATCTAAAACTGAACTACTGCTCGGGTGCACTGAAACATATTTAATATTCTCAGTATAATAATCACCAGATACAAACTTGTTCAAGGAGCCTTAGAATTTTAGTATTGGGCAAAAATGACCTAATCCAATTTCCACAGAGAAGTTGGTTAAATATGATATGTGGTGGGTTCATGGTTACGCAACGTCACTAATCTTTAAAGAGTCCAGGTTTTATCCATTCAAATAATCTTCCAATCCTGCATAAACATCAAAAACAATCTTCAGCATCAAATAATCTTCCAATCCTGCATAAACATCAAAAACAATCTTCAGCATCAAATGCAAAGGGAGAAATTTTATGGAGATGACACTAAAACTATAAGCACAATATCATACCAGACAAATCTCATGAAACAGGAAAGACAACTGGAAAAAGCATATAGAAAAGGGAAAGTAAGGGGAGCGGGAAAGGGAGAGGGAGCAAGGATATGGGGTTGCGAGGTGGGCAGACCTTGTATCCTCGGAAATGGCAAGGTTCAATGGGAAGCATGACACTTATCAATGGACTGCTGCATGAGATCCAACTGGGATATGACGTGCTCCAACTTGCTGCAACAGATTTCATTGGATATTCGAGAACTATAGTCGCTCTTCTCAAATGGACGGTATTCGCATGCACTCTTTATCTCATTCCGCAGGGTAAACTGGATATCCTGAATTTGTTTTCCCAAATATTAACATCACCAACAAAGATACAGCATATCACAAATATAACATCACTGCTGCGATTATGTTCTCATAATCCAAAAAGCTTCTACGACGCATTCAACCAAACTTACTTAGAAGTAAGAAGAGTTTTAAAGCTCAATCATGTAGTGTAGTGTTCAGAATACACAAATTTAGAAACTTTTTATAGCATAATAATTGCTCTAGTAGCAGAACTTACAGGTAAACTGAAAACAACCATCCAGTGAAAACACATATATTAAAGAAAAGTATAGATAGGTCTGACCAAAGCAAATAACTTCGCTTAGCAAAAAGGAGAAGGAAGACATCAGAGACCTTAATCATTTGCATAAAGTCACGGCAATGGTTGTTGATGACTTCTGTCCTAGGACCAGTTGGATTTGCAAGTTCTTCCATTACACCTCCTGCAAGCTCCAGTACCCTCACGATTGTCTAAAGAGTTTACAAACCACCAATTAGATTCATACCCAGTACCCATTACCACCCAAAAACAAAAGAATTACTAAACATTAAAACTTTAAACCTTTTCCACGTTCTGGAGTCGCTGCAACGATGATGTGTTCTGCATTTGAGAGTCCATTGTCGCTCTTCTCACTCTTTCGCTACTTTGTAGTTCTACTCCTCTAGACAGTAATTTAGGGAAATAGTCGAATAGGGGCCTGGATGTCCAGAAAACACTGTCGTTTAATGACGCTGGCATATAGTGTCTGTTTGCTGACATGGCAGGACACTATTGGTTAGAGCGGGGCTTGAAAAAATAATACCAACCACAGCTGAACAGAGCCGAATGCCTGCCCTTCTTCCCCATCTATAATTTCCTAGTATTTGCGTTTACCGTAAAGGAGGAGGAAGAAAGGGGTTTGGAGAAGAGAAGTGATGGCTACTTCCAAGTTACAAGCTTTCTTGAATCACCCTGCTGGACCCAAAACCAGTTAATGTGCTCTGTCTCTTTTTCTCTAATGGTCAATGAGTTTACTTTCAATCTCTTGAGGAATCAATACGTCCCATGGTTAGGTTTCCTTGCGATTTCCGTGCCTTTTACTTCTAATTTCGTATAATTTAGTTTTTTTATTTAGTTAATTGCTCTCCGATGCTTTAATAGGTAAAATAGATCCATTTGGCTGCTAATCTCCTTTTGGGCAATCGTTACTTCCTTTAAAGCCCTTGTCTTTGACTGTATTCTTGTTTTCTACTCTAGTTAATTTGTTCTTTGTTGTTTGTTATTGCGTCATGTTACTGGATGTGGCTTTATTGGATAGATTCAAGAAATGGCTGAGATTCTGGGAACGAGTTTTGCTTTACTCCTTTATCTGGTTACTTGTTTCACATATATGAAGTTAGCTTTATGAATGATTTTTCAATCAACGAGCAGCTTCCTGGTACATTTTTCCAGGAGCCTGATGGTAAGCGTATTGGTAGAGGAGATTGATCATTGCTGGTGTTGCTGATGAAATCCTTATCTTATTTTTTTTCTTTTTTGGTTTGATATGATTGCTGCTGCTATAAGCATGGCTAACTGAGCTCTTATTGTTTGCAGTTCACTTTTGGGCACCAGCCTTTAAGTGGGGCATCAGCATTGCTAATGTTGCTGACTTTGCTAAACCACCTGAAAAAATTTCATATCCTCAACAAATAGGTATTTACTTGTACATTCTTTTTACTCAAATCCATTTGTATGTTCTTTACGTTAGCCACAACATGCATCATATATTGGATAAGCCTGCTATTCTCTCTACTGCCTTTACTGTCCACAGACAAATACTTGCTATCTGAACAGACAATTGTTATCCCATTATTTATTTTAATTTTCGTCATTTCATGTTAGACTTACTTCTATCCTATATTTGTTTCTCCTTCCCTCATTCTTGTTGTATGATATGCAGCTGTTACATGTACTGGATTGATATGGTCACGCTACAGCTTGGTAATCACACCGGTAAGTGTAGATTACGAGTGAAGTGCATTTTGTGGATGTGAAAATGAAAAAACGGTAAAATATGCCTCTGTAAAGCAACTGCTCTGGCACCATTCCTTCATGACACTTGGGGTTCTTTTTCTATCTTGACCGTAATAATTACTGAAGCAACTGTAGCTTCGTAGATAATGTTACATGTATAATATAGAAATGGAAAATGAAGTGCAAATTTTTTTTATAGTGTTTAGTTGTGTGGTGAAGATAAAATCTTCTCATTCGTTTGTATCAACCTGCTTCTATTAGTAGGCCATCCTTTTGCAATCGGGTTGACATTTTTCATCTTTGATCCTGGACCACAGAAAAACTGGAATTTATTTAGCGTCAATGTTGCAATGGCTGGTACAGGCATTTATCAACTCACACGCAAACTACAGTAAGTTTTCGTCAAAGTATTTGAATATGTTATTATATGAATGACAGTACTAGGACTATGTAGCCATTTTTATGAGGAGAGCACTCCTATTATGGATGTAAAATGGAATGGTTGACATTGATGCATCCTGATGAAATTGTTGCTTCTGATACATCCTATTCAACAAAACATGTTCCTGCATCACTTGACATAAAGTTGGTCTTAAATAGACTGATTTATGACTACTTCCACAATATGTGCAGGCATGACTATTCGGCGGAGGCTGAAACTGCTGTTGCAAAGGAATAATGACGAAAATGTGCTATATTTCATGGTCTTTTGAAGCCCCATTGCGATATTCCCTTGTATTTGATTCTGCAATTTCAGTCTTTCATTCAACTTTGCCTTGTGCCAAATCTTTTGGGTAGTTCAATTTTCGTAAGATTGCTACAATTAGACAAGTGTGTCGAATGCTCATGGGCAACATGACTTCTTTATGGACTCGCAATTGGCAAACAATAATCTGCAGATTCGACTATTTATTAGGGAATTGATTTTCATGCAGTTTTTTGGTTAAATACTATCAGGCATAGCTTTCTTGTTCTGTCTCATTATAATATGGGAACTACTATCATCTACAAGCTAAATATTACTGAATAGAAGACGGCTGGTCAATCTTAAAGGCTTCTTGGCTCGCTATTGCTAATAAGCTATTATCAACCAGTTTCTGCTGTGTTAAAACTGTAAGATATTTGACACCTTAGCTAACCTTACTCGGCAGATTTTAGTTCCTTGGCACTGGCAATTACCAAGAAGTACGTATAATCTAAGCACATTCACAACTCTCATTGTAGAGACAAGTAGGAACATCTAGATAAGATGCATCACAAAACACATCTTTATATGAAAGTTAAGGCAAAAACATGTATCCAATCAACAATTTAACTACTTTAGGTGTCCATATCAAGCAATAACAGATCTTTTTTCGTAAATGTCATTATCAATGGAAATACTACAAAAAAATTTTGAATTGCTCAATGCCAAAATATGCGTGTTGTAAGTGGCCGGGGTTTGCTTAAGGAGCATTAAATGGGAGGCCGAAAGTACATGCATATGCCACTCAAAGTACAATTGCACCATCCAACGGATGGCCAGAAAAACTAAGGAAAAAATGGCTCTCCAAATAGTTCATGAACAATTAGGCCAGTTCTTTCTCATCAAGTATATGTCAAATAGTTTGCAGAGTGCCTCCAGTCATGTCCTAGCAGTGCTCGAGTTCACCCTGTCCAAATGGGCATCACCAGGTTGATCCGGTCTTGAATCAGAGTCCCTATCATGAGAGTTCAAGCCTAAACTGAGATCCAGAGTGCTTTCATTCAAATCTTGTCTCACTACTCCATTATCATCCTGAGACCAGTCATTGATCATGTTATTAGATCAACACTTATAGTAAGACTTCAAACAATGAAATGACTCCACATTTGCCAAATTTCCTCTCATAGCATGCTACATTTTACTAAAAATGAGTAAACTTTGACCAGTCCCACCTGTGTGAAGCTCAGTTTTGAGTTTCATGATCTTCAGTCACTTGTAATTTGCTTCCATAGCATGGTACATTTTAAGGGGAAAAACTTACAAGTCATGAAACTCACAACTGAGCCTCACACAGGTGGGTGGGACTGGTCAAAAGTTTACTCATTTAAGTGCAGCAACCAAGGTCAAACAGCATTCATAAGAAGAGTGAGAAGACGTAAATATCCAAGAGGGTGCAACCACTGAACCAAAGAGAGGTTGAATACAGCCTACAAATCCACCTTCGATAAAAGGCAAAGCACTTTAAGCACATGCTTTACTCAATCACATGGATTTACAAACATGTTAAACTATTATCATAAGAGACTTCCTAGAGACTCCAACAGAAACAATAATGATGCACATGAAATATGATTAAGCATTCACCTGATCTTCCATAGGCATGTCATTGATGTCAGGCTTTTCATCAAATCCATCATTCTGTGGGATTGAGTCTGCTATAATTGCGTTAACTTCACTTGGATTAGATTCATCATCACCCTTCTCTTCAGTTTCTTCGGCCTCTTTCTTCTGTTCTTCTAACAAATAAACCTAGAGAATTAAAAAGAAAAGAAAAATAAATAAATTTTTTCAAAGAAAATGTCAGGTATGATAAATGCAATCATTTAACACAATTTCAGAACCACCAATCAACATACTTCTCATTTAACATACTTATGATGGTTCCTTACAATAAATATCTCAAAAGTTACATCTATTACTTCTTTTCTTCTGTCAAAGCACCATTTTATGCAAATTTGAACCTCCAATTGTAATTCCAGGTTACCATGATATCCCTTGACAACAATCAAGGACCTTCACATAAGCAATACCAACATAATCTAGAGAGTTTGACATGAGACATGCGTTCAATACAAAAGTTTATCCTGCAAAGTAGAAAATTATCTAGATTAACATTTAAACTCAGCAATCGGCACAATGCATAGGATTTGGAACTGAATGTCTAAAACGTAAACTTGCTAAATGATCTCCAAGAAATAGGCAACCATATTAAAGGCAAAAACTAACACTGCCATATGGAAAACACTAGCACTCAAGGGAATTTTCTTTTACATGTTAGATTGCCGCTTATTAATTGAAGCTCCACATTTACCACTTTAAAATATTACCCATTTCAAAGATAGTTTGACATTTATCCATCAGTGAACCAAAACTTGTCAAAACAACCGTATCATTTGAACATCAAGCATGAAACTGAAGACATCAAAATGAAATAGGAAAAGATGTCATACTAAAGGCAGTCCCTGAATATTTCTTTCCTCAATCTCAGTCGCAATCCACTATATTACTGTATACTAAAGTTTTTGCCTCTAACTATGTAGCTATGTCCTATGACGACAGTGGTTGGACAACTGTCCTTAGTCAAGGCATCACATATATTCGCAAGTTAGATGGTCAAAACCTACACATTAAACTACATCACCATTCTAACTAAGGAGAGAAAGAAAAGGAGGTAGAAACCATGACAACACGGTATCACAAAATCCTGCTTCATATCATAACTCAAGCCACATCTTGAAAACAATTATAACAGTTACAAGGAAGCTTACTTGCAATGGTTGAAATCAATATCTTTTAACTGTTATTTAAGATGGAACAGAATATTACAGAAAAAACAGGGATTGTACGCTTCTACCTCTAGGTTATCTGCATTACTGGATTATTTTGGTATCAGCATGATTTCCATGTTATGAAGAACTTTATGCCTGCCAGATAAAGTCATCATGCTATTTTTACCTAATAACATACAACTATACGTTCAAGGCTAATAAAGATAACTAGCCAGAAAAGCAACATAGATTAGAAATGCTACAAGATGATATTACAAAACTATCTGAGGTAATGACATATCCTAAACCAACAAAAAAATTGAATGCAGTTTCAATTTAGTAGTCTTATAATAAAGCTCTACATCTTTGTCAAAATTGCAAAAGCTAATGTACTATGATGGTGAAAGAGTTTATTAAATTCCTAACCTTTCGAGCATTCAACTTAATCCCTACATTACAAAATCAAAGAATTTGACCCTTCCCAAATCATATACATTTAATGGTTCCATTATCTGTCAAAAGAAGGGTTATGTTGTTTATTTTTATTACCGCAAGGGCTTAATCAAATGCTTTGAAATGTGTCATATTGTATTTCCAAAGTGAAAGATAGGGGCTTATTCATCTATTTCCCTAATAATGATCAAAGGCTTACATTTGTTCTTCATGACTGAGGACCAACTTTATTTGGCATGAACAAGAATATTAACTGACAATTTCTCCATAAAGCCCTTTTGATGCTCTAATAAATCTTGTACTGCTCTCTCATTTTCTTGGCTAAGAAGGGACATTTACAAGAAGCTTCTGTGTTTTTTGATTAACTGTAGTAGAGGAAAAATGAATGGTATAGTTTCAATATCAAAATGTTGGACTTTGTTGGGCTTGTACTTCATTGTCTTTCAAATCATCTTGATTATACTATTGAACCACCAACTTAATATAACATATGTGTTAAAAATAAAAGATCCATGATGTAATCATTTTAGCCTTATGTCCAAAATCTCTGCATAAACATTAAGGTCAAAAACAAACTTACAGTCTCACAATAACCTCACATTGACAAACCTAAAAAGCAGCACAAAGAACCAAGTTGAAGTTTACCATCGATATGCACTTGGAACTGTCAATCACGTTTCCTGAACACAATCTTTAACTGTCTTTCATCAGTCTCAAATGATGGATTACCTAGTCAAGAGCTTAAGAGGAAAATAAGCATGTAATGCACAAGCTTATGCGTGCAGATTCTAGAAGATTGAGCTAAAAGAATAGTATTGTGAGTACGTTCAACTCCAGAAGCAATGAACATTGTCTAACAATATTTTTCCATGTAAGATACTGGGTGAAGCACATATTGAAAAGCTGTACCCCTATGTGAGAAACTAAACTAAAAAGAAAAGGTGGACAAGAAACTTAGTTTGGCCACAAAGGTTACAAGAACAATAAGAGAAACAGCTGATCTCAATTGAGATGCCCAAGCTTGGGAACTTTAAAGTGGAAAGGAGAAGAGCTAAACAGTGTTGGTCATTCCCATGAATTTTTCTCAGTTTGGAATGTGGCTTCTCCATCAATGTTCATGAGTTTCTTCAAAATTGTACAGAAATACAGCAATAGAACTCAGAGAGTGCCATTGTGAGGCAATATGGTATTAGATAGGATAACAAACCAGACTAATCATTGGCAGTCATGTCACTATTGGTAAGATTGTTGTTTGTTTCTGCTCAAGAAATTGATTTTGAACTTACATCAACAATTTCACTTAAAAGGCTGCAGCTTTGATCGAGTAGGCTTTTAGATGGTTCTTAAATTCTCAATATGCATCTCAATGGCTACTCTACAAAGCCTTTTCATGATCATGGAAATATCCTAAGCTGATAACACATAAATGGGGCATGTTTACAACAATGTCAATTTGACGGAATAACAATTAATGTGATCCAAAATGCAAAGGATTTTGCCTAGTAAACATCCCTCTCCATAAGAATACATGCAAGAAGTGATTAAAATAAGCTTTGAGACACTATACACGGTTTAGAAGTATTTAAGTCTATGATCTTGAAATATTGACAATTCTGAAATTACATAGCTATGCATAACCATCAGACTTACTTTTTCTAATAATGGACATGATACTTTACCAAATAAATGAAATAACCAATAGAAAAGCACAAGGATAAGCTCCAAACTATCTGCTGCTCTTCAAACAAACAAAAGCACCACCAAACAAAAACTCCTGATTGAATTACAAAAAAGCTAAATATAGGAAAAGCCTGGTCTTTTCTAAAGATAAAAACATCAATGCAGAAACATCCAATTCTACCAGTTGGAGTAAATTCCACTGTTCATCCAGAACCTAGATCCCCGATTCCCTCAGTCAATCAACAATTCGTCGGCAACATCAAATCATAGACCACAAATCCAAATGAGACTAACAACAAGAAAACAAAATTCAACCATAAAGAAAACCCATTTCAAACTTTATAAAAGCCAATAACCGGAAAGAGGCATCAAATACCGGAATGTATTTGAATTTACGCTTAGGGGCGGCAGGCTCCTCCTCCATCTGCGGCGGCGCGTGCAGAGAATTCTTGTTAGCATTGGAGTTGTTGATAGCATTAGTGGGTGCCGATGAGTCCTTGTTGTTATTGCTTTGGCTCAATGGGGTCCACTTGTAAAGCACGAGATGTGAGCCGTTATTACCGTTACTAGTACCGTTGTTGCTGATGATGGTGTTCTGGTGATTGTGATTTGTATGATTGTTGTTGGTTGAGGCCGAAACATGGACCCATCTCTTCTTCCACTTCCTTACTCGACCATTGAACACGGTGGGCGGACCGTACCGGGTCGACGACCGCCCCAGTCTCGCCCCGACTCCCTCCATTCGGATCGCGTCACGATTGCTGCTTTTGCTCCTTTAAATTTGCTAAACAGAATTTGCTCCCTTTCTCTCTCTATAAGAACAACAGCACCCCCTCTGTCTCTCCTAGTTTTTTTTTCACTATTTTTTGGATTTCAATTAATAAGAGAAGGGATTGGGCGGCGTATGGGGGGCTTTTGGTAATTTCAGGTGGTAGTGGTATTGGCAGGATTGGATGCGGAGGGAACAGTGAGTTTACTGATTTGGTAGGGGAATCCAGGCCATTGGTTGCAATGTTGGAGTCTTTTGATGCTAATTGTGGGGTAGCCAACGTTTTGATTGAATAATGATTGGTTTGTTCTTACCCTTTTAGGCCTGGCCAATTGAGAGTTGGGATTTGGACTAGAGGGGCCCCTTTTAATGTATTTATCCAGTTTAATTTTACTGAAAATTCTTTTAATTAGGGATGACAGTAAGCAGAGTGTAACCGATTAGAACAAAATTCAAAACAAAAACAATATCATTTTGTCGTTGCCTCCCGGCTCGAGTTTAGTTAGTAGGTCAACTCTAGGCTCAATTGTCAGGCCTATTTTTACTCATAAATCAATTGTATATATGTCCCAAATTAAAAATATAGAAAAAAAACTTGTATCATATTCTTTTTTTAAATTATAAAACCTACAATTGATTTATGAGTATATATATATATATATATTGGGATGATACTGGGCAGGTTGGGGCTGACTCAAGCAAAATTCAAAATAACATCGATTTGTCATTACCTCCCGACCTGAGGTTGATCAATTGTACGGGCCAAACTCGACTCAATTATCATGCTTACTTTTACTCATAAATCAATTGTAGGTTTTGTTATTTAAAAGAGAACACGATGCAAGTTTTTGCTATATATTTAATTTGTGACATATTTTAAATAGTCTATCTATCACGTAGGGATAAGGTTGTATACTATTAAACCTTTTCAGATGATGATTTTATAAAAGTGAAAGAGGAAAATATTGATGAATTATTATATATAAGTAAATAAGTCATTTTTTAGTTTTATTTAATTTTTTATTTCTTGTCCTTCTAATGACTGATACGTATGCACTTGAATGAGCTATATCTTATAACACATTTTGCCAATACATTTTAGTAAACTTGGTAACTTTATTTTGGCAAATTCTTCAAGAACTCTTGGGTGATCATGTAAGTACTTCACTGCCAACATGGAAGTAGTGAAAATTGCAATCTTTATATATTACACTGTAAATTTTAGAATTGTAATTTTTAGATTTTTAAATTTAATAATATTTATAAAAATAACAAATTGCTTTTATCAAAATAAACTTCTTTATCCATATTGAAGATAAGAAAATTATTTAAACTTTAATCAAAATAATTTTTGACCAAACAAGATTTTAATTTTATCTCTTTCAACTTTTTTTTTATTTCTAATGCAATAAAACTAAACTTAAATAAGTACAAGAGTTGTTAAAATTCAAATGACACATTTTGTAATTATTTTTCTTTTATTTCACTCTATCAACAAAAAAAATTAAAAATAATTATCTTATTTAATAATTATCCCCTTTAAGTAACTAATAAAATTTACACATTTATATAATTAAACCACAAAATATGAGTCACTTAGTGATATTATCTAATAGTCTCCTACTTGACCTATATAACATAATCATGTTTTAATAATATGACATAATATGCATATAATAAAAGTTAAATCCTTTTTCTGTCACAAAAATAATCATAATTAAACAAAGAAAACATGGAGCTATTACACTTTTGATGTGCTATACTCCTTTCTGTATATCACAAAACTAGTTCAAAACTTAATATAATCCATATGATATATATTTTAATGGCTCAATAATAATGTATTTGTAAAAGATAAATCTTGCTAAAATTCACATAATCATTCGTGTATATATGCTAACAACAAATAATAAATTACAAGAGACTTAAATATCATATATAGTACATAAATAAGCTTAAAGTGTAAATACATAATAATATTTTGTTCAACCATGGAACATTAGTAATGCACATTCTTTTCATTGTTAATGGATCTGCAATCATAAGATTTGTGCTAATATCTTGGATTAATACCCTTTGTTACTGAACCTCTTTTTTAACAGCAAAGTATTTTATTTTTATATGTTTAGCACCTTTTGAACACTTTTTTTGTTTTGAAAAGAAGACTACCATGACATTATCATAATAACTTCTTAACGACTTGGCAATACTGTTAATAATTTCAAGGCCTAAAATAAAGTTTTGTGGTCATAAACCATGAATAATAGCTTTAAAACATGTCACAAACTCATCTTCTATAGTGGACATAGTAATGACAGACTGCTTCGTGCTCTACTATGAAATTGTTGATATAACGAACAGGAAAAGGTAGCTATATATGGATTTTCTTGTATCAACATATCTGGCATAGTATGAGTCTGAGTATCCAATCACTTCAAGATGATTGGATCTCCTATAAGTGAGCATATTATCTTTTGTTCTTTGCAAGTATCTTAATATTTTCTTTGCAGCTTTTCAATATTTCAATCCAGGATTACTTTAATATATGTCTAACATTCCAACAGAGAAACTAATGTCTAGTCTAGTGAAAGCCTAAATATACATTAAACACCTATCAATAGATGTATAAAGAATCTTTTCCATCTAAATATACATTAAACACCTAACAATAGATGTATAAAGAATCTTTTCCATTCCTATGCGTTCCAATTAATTCTTTGGGCATTGCTTAAGACTAAATTCATCTCCCTTCTAAATTGGAACAAAATTTGTATAGCATTTTCTATCTTTTATCTCTCTAAAATTTTATTAATATATAGTATCTGAGATAAACCTAATATTTCTTGTGACCTACCATGAAATATTTCAATTCATATCATACAAGATGTCTTACCCATATCTCTCATTTCAAAATTTTTAGAGAAATGTCTTGGTCTCATGTAATAAACTAAGATCATTAATAGCAAGTAAGATATCTTTTTTTTTTCGAGGAAACCCCACAGGCCCTCAAAAGGTGTGGCTAGATGGTTGAGAGCGGGGCTTGGCTTCAGTTAGGTCCCAGGTTCGATTCCTTGCTAGCCCCTCTTGTAAGAGCTTGGGGCAGCCGAGGTTTTACCTATGGGTGGAGAACTAGTGAGGCCCTCCGTGATGGGGTGTAGCCACTTGGCCCTCTGATGGGTGTGGCCACTTGGCCCTTTGAGAGGTGAGCCCGCTTGGCCCGCCTTGTTGATCTTTAGATATATCTAAAGGTTAATATGAGCGAATATATGTAAAAATATAACTGAAACTTTATCAACTCCTAAATCACCTTCTATCTCTTGTAAATTAACCATATAATCATAAAAAATAGTTAATATCATTTTTCTTTAAAATCTTCTTAATGATACTTCATATGGCTCATATATAACATATTCATTAATAATGACTTCGTTATTTAGAGTTTGGTCATGTATTTGTTGTTCTTGTAAGTTATCAAAATTTTCATCAACTATAGGAACAAACACTTGAGGAAAAGTTATAGACAAGGAAACTTGTATTCTAACTTCTTGAATTTTCATTTTATGTGATTCTAAACTCCCACTAATTTCACCATTTTGAATAAATCTACCATTTTTAGTTCCGCAATTTTTGTATTATTATGAGGATAATAAAATATGTATCATCTAGACTTTTCTAGATAACTAATGAAGAATTCATTGTTTATTTTCTAATCCAATTTCCTTTCATGTGAATCATAGATTCTCACTTGTCTCCAAACATGTAAGTTCCTTAAATTAGATTTTCTTCCTATCTACAATTCAAAAGGTGTCCTATTTAATAAATACATGGAATTTTTCAAAGCATACATATACAATGATGTAAGTAAAGAGCAATGATTCATCATACTCCTAATCATGTCTATTAAAGTATTAATACGCAATTCAATTATACCATTTTGTTGTAGTGTACTTCGCATTGTGTCTTATCACATTTGCCATACTTTTCAAGGAATTAAGCAAGTGGACCAGGACATTATCCAGTTTTATTATATCTCCTATAATATTCACCACTCCTATCAGTTTGATAATTTTCACTTTTTTATGTAATTATCTTTCCACATCATTGAGAAACACCTCTAAGGCATCTATTGATTAATATTTTCATGGAGTAAATAGATATAGTCATAACATGAAAAATCATTAATAAAGGTGATAATAGATTTTCTCCACTAAATAATGGAATATTGGAAGACCTATATATATAATTGTATATAATTTCTAGGAGTAGTGTGCTTCTTATGGCTTCTTTCTTAATTATATGTTTTATATGTTTTCCTTTAATACAATCCATACAAATGCCAAGTTTAATAAAATGTAAAACTGAAAGGATTTCATTATTTATTAAACTGGTCATTCTTTCTTTGGATATTTGACCTAAATGTTTATGCAACAAATAAGTCGAAGTTTTTTTATAAAACCTTATTTAATACCAACATTATGATGCAAAGTCAATGTAGTTCCATCAAAAGGATTATCAAGCTTTAATTTATACAATCCATCATAAAGAACACCATAATCAAAAGACAATTATGTTTGAGCAAACTAAATGAACTTCATCTAGAAGAATCACTAGCAAAATTTACCTTGGAGAGTTTTAGATTAAATTAGTATGTAGAAGTTTGGAATACTAGTAATAAATATAATTGTCTTGGATATTAAATTTTCCAATTATATATATTGGAAATTAGAACTTTGTAAATTTTGGTGATTTTTATATATTTTATTTATACTAATAATTTTTATTTGCTTATATGACAATATCTTGCACTAAAAAACTGTATCATTTGTGACAACTTCTATTTTATGGCCACCAATGCAAAAAAAATCGATTAAGCAATTAAATTGTTAAATTTAGTAATATTATTTGTAACAAACATGAACACATTAGTGATAAATTTATTGTAACATATAATCTTTATTTAGTGACAACATTATTGTAACATATAACTTTCATACTTGTGACGAAATATGTTAGACAATATGATCACTGTAATTTTTTTTTACTAATAATGCAATTCTATTGTTGAATTGATATTTTTATTTGTGACAGTAATAAACACATTTGTGACAATATTTTTTTAAGAACAATTTTTTATTTTTATGACAAAATGATGTTGACACTTTTTCTTTAAAATATTAGTGACTAAGAAGTAATGGACACTAATAAAAAAAGCACGAGTGACATATTTTGTCACTATTTTCAATTATTTTAGTAGCGATAATGTTGACACAATAAAATGAAGTGTTGTTACGACTTTATTTGTCACTACTTTATATTATTTGTGTTAACAAATTTGTCATAAATATGTAAAGTTATTGTGACCATACAATTTTGTCACACATTCCATAAGTTTTAGTGTCGATACTTTTGTCACAATAAAATGAAGTATTGTTATGACTTAATTCGTCATTACTTTATATTATTTGTGATGATAAACTTGTCACAAACATGTAAAGTTATTGTTATCATATAGTTTTGTCACAAATTTCACAAGTTTTAGTGTCAATATTTGTGTCACAAAAGTGTTTCATAATTGTGACCATATCTTAAATTAGTCACTATTTCATTAGTAACGGAGGTATTTGTGACGGTAGGTGACGACTTCAGAAATTAGACATTATTAATAATAGTGACTAATATTACCGTTTTTAGTGACAATTTTTACTTTCACTAAAAATACAATTTTTTGTAGTGCAAATAATGTCATTTAACAATTCATTCCATTGAAAGGAGAACCTCGGAAGTCTTAACAAATTCAGAATTCTACTCAACACCACTTTGTTATATTGACATTAAAAAAACAAATGATCTCTACTCTCAATAACTTGTTTACACAACACACATAGAGGGTCAAAGTACCAAACCATCGATCCTTCGTTCTCAACCTATTCATGATAGTTAGCCACAAGAAAATTGCAGATTTCGGACTTAATACCTACTTCCATACTAAGTCCGCCCATGGCACTACTGGCAAAGAAGCTGTCTCTGTGGTGTATGCTGATTTGTTCGTGAAAACACCACTACTATGGGCAGCCCAAGTAACCGTATCAGCACAATTATTCAATTGCATTTCTCCAATATATGAGTCTAGCACATGGCAAAATCTGACATTTGTCATTCTAGTCCTCTCTCGGAAAATCCAGCCCATTATTGCCTCCTTTGGAATTCTAATTCTTAAAGGTCGTAAGTTAAGTCTGTCCCATAACGAGCTGTTCAAGGACAAATTATCAAACCAGAAACTTACCTTTTCTCCATTCCCCAACCAAACCTTCATAAAAGGATCGACTTTCTCCCTAAGCAGCAACAAAGTCTTAAAGATCCAAGAATAATCACTCCGAGGGTGGATTTGACAAAAACTTTCGCCACAATTTCTCTAAACTTGCACCCATTTCACCCACAAAGCTTTTTTATCAACATTCAATCTCAAAATTCTTTTCATTAATAATACCTTTTGCATTTATGTGATCGAGATGATTGCTAATCCCCCTTGTTTTTTTGGCACAATAATGTCACTCCATTTTACCTTGCCCCCCTTACTGTTACCATGTGTTCCATTCCGTAAAAAGGATTTCAACATCCTCTCCATATCCTTGATAACCTTCTTCAGAATTACCACATACGCCGCCCAATGTACATACATGTTATTCAACTCTGACACAATGAGAGTGACTCTAGCAGTATGTGATAAAAATCTGTTCTGCCAAGTAAAAATTCAAGCTTTCAGTTTTTCCAGCAAAGGCATAAACACCGAATATCGTGGCTTACCCGATGTTATAGGGACTCCCAGATACTGAAAAGGAGTTTCTTGAGGAGAGATACCCACCAGATTGGAAATCCATTTTGGATTCTGTACATCTGAAGACAGATATACTCTACTCTTCTGCAAATTCAGTTTCATCCCTAACCATCCCGGAAAAGTATTCAGCAGACTCATCAATATCGATATGACCTGTGGTTCTGCCTTACAAAAGAGAATCACATCATCAGCATACATTAAACGTGTTAAATTCATCTCTCTACATTTATAATGATACTGAAATAATCCATTGCAATTCACCACTTTCGTAATTAATCTGGATAACCCCAAGGAGAAAGAGAATCTCCTTGCCTAATCCCTCGAGTATTGGAGAACGGTTTTGTAGGAAGACCATTGATTAAGAAACTCATTGAAGTCGTCTGGATGTATTGGAGTAACCACTACCTAAATCTCATAGGAATCCCGATGGCTGTTAGACAATCTCTCAAGAAACCCCAACTCATAGTTTCGTATGCTTTATAAAGATCAATTTTTAATGCACAACTTTTGATCTTTTTCCTGTGTGATATTCCCCTATCAATTCTTGGAGAAGCAATATATTGTCCCTGAAAAATCGAAGGGGGTTAATTATTTTTCAAACTTCCGGCAAACTTATTGAGCACTAACAAAATAAAATCAAGCAAAACCAAAATAGTAAAAACACCAGAAATTTGGTAACGCAGTTCAGCACACCTTGCCTACGTCTGCGGAACCCTTACCCAGCTTAATAACTTTCACCGAAGTACAATATATTTACCCAAGGCTTTACTGAGCCGACATTACTCAACCCTTAGCACTATCACTCAACCTCACTTCCCGTGAAAGAATTTCACACCCAATAACACGACCGACTCGTTTTCTCAAACAATAATAAATTTATCTAACTACTTTCACTTAAAACAATAATAAATAAAAATAGCTCAAGTATTTAATCAACTTAAAATTAAATAACAAAAATATTTGAGACAAACGAAGACTTCTCTATCAATTTATCTTCTCGATATAATTCAGCAGAAAACTTCCTTAACAAAAATCAGTCGCTATATTCCTTGACATACGTAGCAGCAGTGTTTATCTTCAAAGACCCACTGAAACGAATTCACCAAACTCACACACACACTGACTACAGTCCAATCATGAACATGTTTCAACCCATCAAAAGAACACTGTACGCAGAATCAAAAGCATCATATGCACACCCAACCAACCTATTTTTAAGATCCACGTAATCTTCACCTTGACCACATAAATCACGCAAACTCCTTTCCCAATATACCCAAGGTGAGACACAATTTAACTCATATAAGAACCAAGTGCACAGTGAGCTAAGGTTTTTCAAAGACACAAATATTTTACCCAAAGGAAAATTGCGCAGCCAGCTTATCTTAACGCGTGACCAACGCTGCTTTAAACAATACATCCACTTCATATTATTTTTTCACAAACCCCCTCTAGGTTTTTTGCAAATAACGTGTAGTAGTAGACTCTTACATAAAACCAAACAAGTGAGCTATATTCATGTAACGTGAACTCAACCAAAGATGTCCATTTTGTCAAAAGTCCAATAACTAAAGCACACCAACTTATTGACGATTTGGACTTCTATTAAAACACAATCTCTACCTATCTTTAACAATCTAATTAATAAATATAATTTTCTTATGTGTCTAATTTAAAATATCAAAATTAAATAAGATATATATAAAACATACCTTAACAATATCTTTTTCAGTAATATAAAATTACTTTAAATATTTTGCTCCTATTCAAAAAAAAAATATGTATGCTTACATGATTGTGGCTACATTCCCTACGTAGAACCAACGATCTAGTGAGAGAGAGCTGAGCTTGAAGTTATTTGCTTCTGCTCTGTTTCCTCCTTCCAGGCAACGAAGAGATGATTGTGGGCTGAGAACCCGGTCCAACTTAACTAACTCAGCTAAACAGTGATTAACCCGTAAGTTAACCCGACCTTATCCTTATCTCGACGAGCTGAAAGCTGGAGTTTAGAATTAGGGCTCGAAAAATGAAGTTCCTCTCTTGTTGCTTTCTGCTGCGATTAGGGATTGAGAAAAGTTGCTGCCTTTCTCCACACTGCTGTCTAGAGAGTTACTCCCTTGAAGATTCGAGGATGGATCCTCCTCCAATCGAACTCCAAGGTAAGTGCACTGCTTCTGATTACTTCAATCTTTCTTATCTTCTCGTTTCTGTGAACTACTGAGTGATGATTTGTTTTCTCCTTTCTACTGACGAGGAAAGCTTCTGACTTGAGGACTTGAGAGCTGGAAGATGGAACCCCCCTCGGCTGCTTCAACACAAGGTAAGTTTGTTGTATTTCTTTGAACTTCGTGTGTAAGATGCTACTTCTTCTTGTGGATCTGTGTATGTAGGGTTAGTGTATATGTATGAAAGATATGTTGGCTCTCACTCTCTCTGTTTTTTGTGTGTTCTGGTTTTGTAAGTGTTTTGGTTCTTGTGTGTATGCTGGGTATGTGTGTGTCTTTCCCTCACTTTTCCATGCAAAACTGAACCGAAACAAAACTACTGCAACCTTTTATGAAACTTGCAAAACAGAAATCTGAAAATAGTTTGAAACTTGTTTTGATAATGGTTTTCACTCTTTGAAGAAACAAACAGAAGAAGAAACAAACAGTAGCAAACTTCAGATTGTTTTCTCATAAAACAGAAATAAAACTACAACTACAACTAGAAGAACTCACAAGAACAGAACAGGAAAAATGAAAAATGGCTTGAAAGTTTTTGTATTGAAAGGTTTTTCTGCTTACAACTCTCTTTTAACCGAAATGAAAAGGATGAGCTTTATATTAGCTCTCCCACATGCTGTAGAAACTAAGAACTAGCAAACAAAAACATTGTCTGATGAGTAAAACTAGGCTAGTACAATCTTTCCTGATTAAGCAAAAACACAAAAGTAACTTTCTGAACTTTCTGTTGTTCTTTGCATATCTGATACTGACAAAGACAAACACTAATACTCGCTGTAGTACAAACTGAACAAAAGCATAAAACTTCTTCAATAGGCAAAACACAAAAGTAACACTTCTTTCCAATGTGATTTGGGCTAAACTTTTCTGTTGTTGCTTGATTCTTTCAAGGAACAGAAACTGATGCTTCATAACTGAATGTCAGTTGGGCAACTGACTTGCTCCAACTTCATGTCTTTTAGTTAACTTCATCTAATCCTGATTTGCTAATTAACCTTCTGTTTCGACACTGCACTCCCTTGCTCTGCATTTCTTCTTGTTTTTGATATCTGCCTGAGCTCTTCATTCTGCACAATCTGAAATTATCATGGCTGCATCTTTCTTCTCATCATCTTCCTTCATGCATTGAATTCCTTTCATCTGAGTTTGATCTTCATTTTTCTGATGTATACACTTTTGAATTATGTCAAGCATCATCATTTTTAGCTTCCATTTGCATCTGAATTCCTTCTGCTTCCCTCTCAGCTTCTTCTTCTTCTTGATTTTCACCAACATAGCCAACTCTTCTACCATTCTTAACAGTTCAGGTTGCACAAGACAATTTAGTTCAACAACTCTTTCGGAATTAAGAATCCCAGTTTCAGATAATAGTTCAGTAGTAAACTTCTTTTGAGTGAAAGTAATACCATGATGAGTATAACCAACTTCAAAACCTAAGAAATAATACAATTTGCCTAGGTCCTTGATCCTAAATGTTGAATGAAGATGTTTTTTCGGGTCTAAATTTCAACACGATTTGATCCACTTAACAAGATGTCATCAACATAAATAGCTACAATAGTAAGATCAAAACCCTATTTCTCAAGAAATATGGATTAATCATTCTTAGATTGAATGTATCATAGTTGTTAAAGATAGATAGACAGTTTAGTAAACCACTACCTTAAATCTTGCTTAATGTCACAAAGAGATTTCTTAAGTTTGAAAACCTTGTTATAAGTATTATCTACTGCTTCCTTTGGCAGTAACTATTTCTCTAATCCAGAAGATTGTTTTGGTGGGTAGCGCACTCCTCCTTAAAGATTTCTTCTATTTCCCTGTTCATATATTGTAAACTAAACAGCTGAGGACAAGCTTTAAGAAGGAGTTGTCAGGGGAGAGCCCTTGAATCTAAAAATTACCCATTCTGTTCTAGATTCCCAAGTCATCTTAGTCATGACAAGTTGCATAAAGATAGTAATGTTTTCACATGAAACTAGACCATAGACATTCGAAGAAAAGTTGGTTTTGGTTTTCAGTATATGAATTACACAAAATACAATTCCTAGAAGCCATGTTGAGGAGTTGTTGTTTGTCTTTGGTCTGCAGTTTTTGTTTAAACACCAACAAAAGAATGAGGATGACTTTTTGGTGAGTGGCCTTTGTACCAAAGGAGTGTGTGCCAAAATTAGTATGTAGCTTGATCTTTGAAGAGGCTTAGGAAGCTTTTTTTTACAGAAACTGTGAGATGCATTACGTAGTCAGATGATCTCATCTTCTCTGATGGTGTTGGGATCGTAATATGGTAAGCTGTTCCTGAATAATTCGATTCTCTGTAATTGTGCATAGGTCGGACCAAGTATTAGATTGAGACTTGATGTCAAACGCTACTCTGGCTTGTCTTGAAAGACCTTGGAACTGAGTTTTCAGAGAGACAGCTGTTCAACGGTCCCATTTGGCATCATACTAGAAGAATATGTTTGTTCCATTTCTTATTATGTTTAATGTAGGGTGGGTTTGATTTCCTCCCTTAACTTCAGAATTTCTCTTCAAGACCATGAAGCATAGCTAGCTGGTTTCATTGTTACATAGATTCTTTCTCACAGGACCAAGCTCATGCTTTTCAATTTTGATAATTTGGACTGATTCTGTCAACTTTTTCTCAAGTGCACAATTTAAAACTTGGCCGGTGCCTAACCCATTGTTATAGGTTTTAGAAGTTCATTTTTCTTCCTAGCAACAGCTGTAAATTTCTTGTAGGAAAAAAACAATACAAGCATACTCTTATTCTCATAATACTAAAGGATATAAACAAGAATAAAGCGGCATGACATCTCTACTAAAATTGTTGCCGGCCATACACAATTTGCTGTCGAAATCCAAGTTAGTCTTACACAAGAACCATATAACGACCTTCTTAACAGTCATGCTTTTTGTATGGACATGAATATGATTACTGTTGTATTTAAATGAACATAATGTTGAGAGTAAGCATATGGACAACATAAGAATACTGCCACTCCTCAAATAATAATAGAGTACTTATGGCTCTTAAGACAACATTTTAATGTAACAATGACACCCAAAAAAAAAAAAAAGAGTATGAACTCCATTGAGGAGAATTGAAATTGAAGGAGGCTCGTTGGTTAAAGAGAAACACGCAGGATCATCAAAGTCTATGAAGAGAATGGGAACCAGCAACCAAACCACTTCCTCTGCATAGAAAACTTCTTCTGCATCCAACACAACCAAGTTTTAAGTATGTAATGTAACCAAGAGATGAGGTTTTGATGATTGTTACCTTGAGAGCTTTGATGAAACGCTTGAGCTTGAAAGAAGAGCGTTTCTTCTTCTTGGGTTCTGACAGTGTAATTCTACCACTACATGCATGACCATTCAGTTTCTCCTTTCTCCTCTCTTCAAAAATGGCACTAAATCCTTCAGCAGAAGAAGGATCACCTTCTTTCCACTCCCCAAACTTTGGTATTGGTCGCATACGATTATTGCTGGACTTTCTCTTCAATGAAAAAAAACCATGAAAGTGACATTTGCGGAAAGAAGAAGATTACATGTAAGATCAATGCTTGGGAATTAGCAAGCTAAAACAAATAGTAGAATCTGACATCTTCAAAGCTAATGTCCAAAAGACATGGTTGTTGGTTAACAACAGAGAAAAGGATAAGCTTGATGCACTACATCCAAAAATCTGTAAACCAAATTGTTGAAAACGGTCTTTTTTAGCTAACGTTGGTAACACTAAATCTACTCTTTCCTTCTGATTTCGATTGATTCGTTGTCAGAGCAAGAACTCAATCCAAACTGCAACTTAACAAGTTTCTTGATCATATGATCATCAGGAACCAAGGCCAGGACTTCCATGAAACCAAAGAAGTGAAATTATAAAGTATGCAAGGTAAGCTATTCACTCCTTGTGACCCGCACATTTTACAGAAACATAAACAATCGGGAAAGTTTCTACCTCCTGGAAAGATGGAAACTTTTCCTTCTTCAAGAATTCTGAAACATTTCGAGCATGTGTTTTCTAACATCCTATTAAACACCAAAAAGTACTTCTTTTATTCTTTTCAAAGCAAAAAAAGAATCCCATGATCCAGGTGAAGAAAAAGGAGAAAAAAGAAAGTGTACCTTTGACATCGTTGATAACTTCACAGCTGTCATGGTTGAGAACTGTGAAGAAGGTCGTGACTGTCAAGAGAAGAGAAGTTGGAGAAAGTTGGTGTCTTGAAGATGAAGATCTACGGACTCTGATGGGTTTTTAAGGGGTTAGAGCATTTGTGGTTTGGTTCCATATCAAGCTTACCTCGTATCCTACGCGGGTTTCCCACTTCAGGTTCTATCCTCCGTTGAGATGGGAAACAGTCTTTGCCTACTAAACTCCAAAATATATAATTTTGCCAAGGTTTGGAATCCAAACCTTCATTTGAAGTAGATGGCGTATTTGGTATCAACCTTAGGCATAAAATATAAGGCTCAACCATTGCTACGAATATGTACCAACAGTGGTATCAGATTTGATTTTGATATCGTATTATATTGGTATCAGTTAATATCGGGTAATATTTCGAGTAATTTTTTAAATTTATAAAATAGTCCTTAAATTTTTTAAACATTACAAAATAGTCTATTAGTATATTGTATTTTATACTTTATAATTTAACATCAGCCATGTCTCCAAAAATTAAAATAATAAAAATTCAAAATAACAACAATTTATTTATTTTTATTAACATTAATTTTCACATATAAATAATAACTACAATTAATATGAAAAATATCATTTAATTATCTTATAAATATAAAATTAAAAACAATACAAAGTATTTAAAATATTACGATTTTATCATATTATAAATAATAATTACATCAAAACATCAAATAAAAAGAACAATAAATATCCTTAACTCTCTAACTATTACAATTTACAACAAGAGTTCGCAATGAGAAAACAATCAATAAAAAGTGAAATCTGAAACAAAAATATTTACAATTATATTGCATATATAGAATTTAACATATACATCAAATATAAGTAAAATTAAAAATAGAGAAGAAACAAAAACTTGAAACTTCATTCAATCAGATACGGGATACCTGCTATAACTGCATTAAACTGAATTCTCATTTTGTACAAAATCTTCATCATTGGAGAAGTCTCATCATTACTACCATTCAAATTCATTACACCAAATGACATGTTAATGCTTTCCCATCCAAGATTATATTCAAAGTAACTTTCATCTATCAAACACAGTTCTTCAGAAAATCAATCCGTCAAAAGATCGATATTATCAATGCAAATTGGATCTACTAAAGTACTTGTTTTATTAAGAGCCCTAGTAAACAATAAAATTAAAATATTAAAATTTATAAGAAATTATATATAACTTAATAATGATAATAACATACCTTTCCATAAGCTTTAAATTGTATCGAATGAAGACCAAGTCATTCAATCTTTTATGCTCCAATATATTTTTTCTCAGAATAGATGAATTTAATCGTGTTCTAATTCCTTTCAAAGCCTATTGCATTCGCACATTGACTTATAATTTGAATTTCAAACCTTTGCAATTTTGGAACACCATTTTCGAATTAGTCCCACTAAGAAACTGTAAGTCGTAAGACAACAAAAGTGGCGTTATAAAAAAAATAAAGTGATAATTAATTTTTAACAAGTGACAAAAGTGAAAAATATTTACCTGGCTTAAGTTTTGCCCTTTGTCAAATAGTAATTGACATCCTAAAATCCATATAAAACTCCTTATAAATCTTCATTTATGAGCTTAGGAGATCTTGTATCTTCTTATGGGCAACAATTGTTGTAATAGTTAATAGCATTCCCCTATTAATTTCAACTTTCTTTGTAAAACATGTTCTAAAATAGACACTAAGATTTAAAAATGCCCCAGCTGCAAACAACGGAGAGTAAAGTTGTCTTTCTCATCTCTCATAATGACTGCAAGATAAGGTGTGTACAAAGAAGACCTATTTTTCATATTGGCCTTGATTGTTTTCTTTGCCCTCTCCATGGCATCATAAAAATAACTCATTGTTGCATTTTCATCACTATCAGCCAAATGAAGCACTTTCACCAAAGGCTCACAAACTCTTATGACAAATTGACATTGAGACCAAAATTTAGTATCTTTAAGTATAATTCTAGAAACTTTCAATCCAACATTAGACCTAGCATGCTGAAATACAACCCACTTATCACTTTTAAACATCTGTCTCAACTCTTTCTTCATCACAATAAAACACTGAAGTGATTTGTTGCAAATCTTGTAACAATAGGATGACACAAATTCCTACCATTAATGAAATTCTTTCTCATTAAATTCAAAACCTATACACTATTGTAGATAAACTTGGTCACCTTTTTTGCTTTCTGCACAGTCTCATCAATAATAGGACAATACATAATATCTCTTATATTTTTCAACATTAAGTCAATGCAATTGCAACACAAGGAGTCAAAAAAAAAGAATTTTACTTGCTTTGTAATCTTCTTCTAGCCACTTCACAAGCAGAATCATTATCAGTAAATCACCTTAACAATATTTTTTTGCTCTACTTCATTAACAACTTCATCAAATATTTCGAATAAAGTATCAGTATTCCTAAAAAGGCCAGATGCATTGTTAATGGACATTTTTATATTGATTTTAGATATATAATTTGCTAAATTCTTATTCATTTAGTGTTTAATTGCACTAACTAAGAGTTATTTGTTGTAATTTTAGGCACGCATTTAAAGAAAAAAACGCTAACATTTTGGCCAAGAGAAACTGAGAAATGTGCATGAAAAAAAGAAAAGCAACAACTAGCGTGACTGAAAGTTTAAAAGGAATGAGAGGAGCGGGACTGAAGGTTTAATGGGACAACAGCGTGAAAGTGGTGATTATTTTGATAGGGTGGATGAAAACCTTCAAAAAGACATTCAATACATAAAAACAAGAAGATAGCTGTGGCAGAAAAGAAGAGAGGAGGCTGGCGGCAAAAGATTGAAAAACGCAAGAGTTAGGTGTGACTGTGCGTGAAGGGTGGAATACAAATTAAATTGTCACGCATCAACTATAGTAAAAAGGAGATAATCTGCGTGAATTTTGGTGTGCTGTGTGTGAGGCGTGGGTTGCGTTGGTGTTGAAGAGGTGACGCAAGTGGCCTAAAAACAAGCAACAAATCATGCAAGCAGTTGGTGGCTAAACGTGGAAGACAACTTGTGGAGATAAAGTCACCAAAATCTGAAAATAACGCTAGAGCTCTGAGGCCACATCAATCACTCACATACTCTCTCCACTAACAATCGAAGCAGCTGGTGGAAAGGCTAAAAAACGACACACCACTTACATGAAAGAAACTTGTGGCAAGAAAGCAAGACATTGAAGGAAGACTTTGAAGCTGGTGGTTTAAAACAAAGGATAAAACAAGTAGCTGTGGGCTGAAAAGAACGTTGAGGATTGCTGGAAAAAAGGGAAACGTAAGTATGAGTTTGAGTGCATAAGCTGGTTAAAAAAAAAGGAGACAACGAAACAACTGCGTGGAGGTGTTCGGTGGGATCAAAAGACCAAATACCTCCACTAAAAATCATCTACACAAGTGCTTGAGACGTGGGCAGCTGGACTAGAATGAGAGAACGTTGAGCTGGTGACAAAAACGTTGAATTGTTGGCAGTGTTGTACGTGAGTAGCGGCAAGGAGACGTTGAAGCACTATCGCTAAAGCAGCATTGGCAGATGGTAGACTCTCACATACACACGTTGAGGCAAGAAGGTTGGACATAAAAAAGGATTAAATGTTTGCTAGTGGAGAAAGCAAGAGGTGGAAGCTAATAACGTTGCATCATCACTATACACTCCACTCCAAACACAACGAGACAGCTGATGCATGAAATGATTAAATTTTAGCTAGTGGAGGAGACACTTTGTGCAAGCAAAATGAGACACCTGGTGGGAGAGAAAGAAGTTGATGTAAGTAGAGATAAAAAAAGAAATAATGTAGCTGGTGGCTTAGGAGAAACACATTACAGCAAGGTGGATTTTTAGGAAACTAGCGTGGAGAGACCAGAGGGCCTTGGCCAAGACGTATCGAAGACAGAGACGCAACAAAAAATACAGCTGTGGAAAAGGGGGTGTTTTAAATTTGTTTTCTTTATTTTATTCCTTATTTATTTTAATTGTGTAGATTTAATCAATGCAACCATATATTATGACCATAATTTATGTTTCATTGACGAATATGTGTGAGTAAGTTTTTCTTTTCGATTAAGGTTAAGATTGATATTGGATTAGGATAATTTTTGTGGTATTGATTCTTGCTTGATTAAATGCATATTTAGTCCTAATTTAGCTTGATCACCTAAATTAAGACCTTAGATGATTGAATGCCACAAACAATGGGATTTAATTTGTCGGAAAATTAATCAAGCGACATACTTGAGACTAAAGTGTAGACCAACCTTAGGATCTTGTGTGAGGATACCTAGAATTAACGAACTTAATTTTAGGCTTCTTGTATTTAACGCCTTTTATTGCGAATTATCTATGGATCAAGTAGTGACTCGGATTTAGAAGAGAAGGGAATACCATGAACATTGAGTTTGACTTGCTTAAGTGAAGTATTTCCTAAATCAATCTACCCTTATAATTTTCTTTTAGTGTCCAATCCAATTGAAATCTAATACCTTAACCGATTTTATCATTTGATTAAATCTAGTCTTTTTAATTCTTATCTTGCAATTTTCATAATTCCTTAATTTTCTTACTTCATTTTATTTTCAAATTAATCAATTCTTGATTGTCTGAGTAATTTTTCATTGTTTAATTTAATTTTCTTACGTGTTGGAAATTTTCCCTTGGGTACGATATCCGGTTCTTACCGATTTATATTACTTGTCGACGGAGTGCACTTGCCTCTAATTGGTCTAGATAGAATTTAATTTACATTGTTTTGTTTAGACCGCAACAATAAATTCTTAAATTCTCATAAGTATCTTACTTTAATTCCTTTAATTCTTGCAACTGCAATTTCCTTACCTCTCTAACTTTGTTCAAATCTATGTTGTAATGTCACACCACTCAATAAGCTTTATATAAATGATCTCTACAAGTAAATGGCAAACTTTACCATAATCTAATCGATAGGAAGATAATCTTATTAGTGTTTTATAAGTTGTACAATAACCTAAAGAGAATTATCTAGGTATAAGCTTTAATCCTTTCTTCTCTAATTCACCATTGTTTCTAAAATGTACTTCACTTCTCTATTTAGTACTTCTACTTATCCATTTATTTATAGATGATATATGGTGGCTACTCAATGTGACACTCGATACTTTTTAAACAAATTTTCCATTACTCTATTATAAAAAAAGACTCCCTTAATCATTGATAATAGCTTGTGAAAATTCGAATGAATTAAAAATGTTAAGACTTTATAAAACCAACAATGGCTATAGAATGGATAGATTTGTTGGCTTTTTTTTCACCCACTTCGCGATATAATTTACCACCAAAATTATGTAAAAAATAACCTTTAGATGAAGGAAACAAGGCCCATAAAATCATTGTCTTTTACATTAAATAGCTCAATTATAAGAATGGGATTTGAGGCATTTCATTTATATAAGATAACATATATGATTTTTGTTATAAAGTTTCCCAATACAAACCACTATCTTAAATCCCTTTAACAGTTTGTTTAAGACTAAAATGCCCCCCACATGCATAATTATAATAAAAAGATAAGATAGAATGATATTTACTCTCTGGCACACAATGACTAATAACTTGATTAAAGTAAAACTTTCATAAATAAGGTTCATCCCAAACATAATATTTTACCTTATTCTTTGTCTTTTCCTTCTTAGACTTATTAATGCAATTAGGTAAAGTTCTAGTAACTAAATAAGTAACAAGGTCTACATACTAAGGAACCTCACCTTTTATTTGGAGCAATTGCTTATTAAGAAAAGTTTCAAAAATAGTTAAAATATATTCATCCTTTAGTAACCTACTCAGATGGTCTTCCATAAAATTTTTGGCTCCTTTTCCATCTCATATGGCCAAATTAAATTTGTAAAGCAGTAAAATCCATCATGTTAACTTTAGTTTTGACTCTTTTTTTTTTGCAAGGTATTTCAATGTTGCGTAATCAAAATAAACAATAACTTTAGAGCCAATCAAAGAAGTTCTATATTTATCCAAAGAAAAAAACAATTTCTAAAAGATCAATCTTAGTTGTAGAGCAACTGCATTGTGTAGCATTTAATGCCCTTAAAGGCATAATAAATGACATAGCTTTTCCTAATCCTTTTGCCTAAAACAACTCTCGTTGCATAATTGTTAACAGCACATGTAACAAATGGTAAGCTCCAATTTGGTGGCTAAATAATAAGCACACTTGTCAATAATGTCTTGAGCTTGTAAAAAGCTTTTTAACTTTCTTTGCCAAATTCAAATGAAACATCTTTTTGTAGCAGCTTTGATAATGATACATCATTCTTTAAAAATTATTTAATAAACATGCAATAAATCATGCATGTCTAAGAAAAGATCACTCTTCCCTAACATTTTTAGGACGAGGTAAGTTAACAACATAATCAATATTTTCTTTATCAACTTCCATGCCCCTATATAGAATCATATATCCCAACACTACAAAAAAATAAGAGAATCTGCGACGTTTTATTGGTAAAACGTCACGAATTGTGAATACTTTTTGTGTCGTTTAAAAAACGTCACAAAAAGTTTTAATTTTTGTCTACGTCT
>JANZLH020000139.1:4087689-4105502 GCA_026770325.2 Erythroxylum fimbriatum
CTATATTAATATTAACAACCAAACAGGTTTTTGTTTTTATTTGAAAGAAAAATAGAAACAAAAAAACCGAAAATAGAAACCGAAAACTACAACAGAAAAACAGAAATAGAACCAAACGGCCCCTTAATTAACCCTAATAATAATAATAATAATATTGTATATGTAAAAAGAAAATATATTAATTAATATTGAATAGGAGAAAGGTATTATAAAAAAAAAAGGAAAAACAGCGAGTGAAAGAGTTACTTTGCCTCGAAATGCCCAAAAGAGATTGTCGACAAGAACCCTTTTCTGATTTATTATTCCCGACGTTCAATTTCCACAATTTCAGCTTCCTCCTCCACTTCTTCAACATAATATACACATTTCAGAGACAATTCGAAAAGGTTCCTCTGTTCTTGGCCTTTTAAATTAAGAAAAATCATCTTGATTTTGAATTTGTCTACTGTGTTGTGTTTCTTCTGCCTTTCCGTAGTTGATTTTTTTTTCAATTTTCTAGTATCAATTCGTTGGAAACCTGAGGTTTTGGATTGAGATCTTCTTTGGCAGTGTACTCAGATTTTTTTTGATTAAGAAAAAACATAGTTAATAGTAGAATCGTGCTGGGTTCGTAATGGATGATTTGATTTTTCATTGTAGAATAATGCTTGATTATGGTTTTTGTTTGATTTTGTCATTACAATCCGGTTGGGTTAATAATTTGTTTTGTTTTTCATCTGTAAGTGTGAGATCTGTGTGCTTAACGTTATTGTTGTTCCCTGGTTGAATGCTATATTTTTGTGTACTTCTTTTGTTTAATAGTTTATGAGGTTTATTGTAGGTTCCTATTTTAGTGTTACTGCCGTTTAGCAAGGATTGAATTCACTGCTACTCACCAATTTATAATACTGGTTAGTTTTGGTTTTCCTTCCAGCAAATCTTGATTCAATTAACCGAAATTTGAGTCCTGTTTTGGGAGAGAATATGAGAGAAAATTTTGATGCCTAGTGTCCTTGATACCTCTTTCAGCAATGCCCCTCGTCCGTCAGAGGCTATATCTTCATGTTTCTATTTAAAAGTTCAAGTACCTGACATCTGAATGCACATCTTCAAAGAAACCATACCATTCCTGTGTTGCACTTTCCTTTTGATTTGTAAGATTGCAATGCATCTTCTTTCCGTTAGTTCTATCTAACAGAATTTTAGAGTCAATTTTGTCACAAGAGTATGTTTTTCTTACTGAACTTTCTTTTAGAACAATTAGAGCTATTGCCTGTCCTTGCTTTATTTTGATTAACCTGTTGAAGAAAGATGGCTGCATCTGATTATGTACGTTGTCTCCATTCAATTCTACTTTTGCCAAATTCTTTATATGTATTTTAAAAAATAATAATTCTTTAAATGCATTTGCAGGTGCATTGTTAATATGTTATGATCCTTGAACATCATAATTGAAGATACTTTGTTGAAGATAATCTAACTAAGAGAGGGCAGAGAAAGAATGGCTGATGGAATTTCAAGCTTCTGGGGTCCAGTCACATCCACTACCGATTGTTGTGAGAAGAATTATGTCCATTCTTCATATATTGCCGAATTTTTCAACACGATATCCAATATACCTAGCATTCTTTTTGCACTCATTGGCCTTATAAGCGCATTAAGGCAAAGGTTTGAGAAGAGATTTTGGGTTCTTCATGTATCCAATATGATACTTGCTATTGGCAGCATGATTTTCCATGCCACGTTGCAACGTGTGTAAGTATGAATCTCTATTTGGTTGATGTTTAAATGCTTATCCTTTTTTTTTTAAGAGAAGAGTTTTTTAGAACTTAAATGCGCAGCATATACAAGATCATAAATGGTTTTAACTGTATACTAAAAGATCCAATCCAAACCTGTGAGTGAATAATACGAACATTAACATGACACCATCAGCCACATCAATTTGAAAAGAACTTTGTTGTAATCTGAACTTTTTTTTTAACTCCAATTGTTTTGCACTTTTTCTCAAAATATTTGCTTTCTGTACATAAAGATTTATTTTAGCAATTCCGTTTCATGTCATCTGTGGGCTTTGATGCGAGAAACCCATTGATGCTTTTATTTACTCAGAGAGACAGCAAGATTGAATTTGCAGTGAATTCGTATTTGCCTAATTCATTGTTGTCAATGTTGGAGCTTCTGAGTTCTGTAATCATTACTGAGGGACTTACAATGAGCCAGTGGTTCATTGATGGAGTTTAAAAGTTTTTTCCTCCACATCCTGGTGGAGTCTTTACGCTGTCTAATGTAGCCAAAAAGGATCAGAAACTTGAGATGTTGGTGAAGGAGTTAATTCCATTCCAATTTGCTCATACACATACGGGAATTTATGATGGATATGGTATGTGATAGTTGAAATTTTGATTCATTTCTAGTAAACGGGAGGGGGGATAGGATGGGGCAGTTTTCTATGTTCTAGGAGTTCTGCATGTTGAAGAGGAAATGTTTTGTCTATATTGACCTGAAAGCTCACTATGATTCTTATATGTCTATGCTGTGTTCATCATGTTACAATGTGCCAGGGCTCTTGCTACCTACCCCTCTAGATAGTTTACATCCTTGGTTTCTTTCTTTGGGTATAATCACAAGAGTAACCAATAACAAACAAATGGTGGTGCCATAGATATTGATCTTTCTTGTTTTGGTATGTATAATTTCTGATATGATATATTGGAATCCATTTTCAGGCAGCAGCAGAGTGATGAAACCCCAATGGTGTGGGAAATGCTGCTGTATATGTACATACTCTACTCACCAGATTGGCACTATCGCAGCACTATGCCCACTTTCCTCTTCTTATATGGTGCTGTATTTGCCGTTGTCCATTCTGTGGTGCAGTTTAAAATTGGCTTCAAGTTGCATTATCTGCTCCTCTGCCTGCTATGCATTCCTCGAATGTACAAGTATTACATTTATACTAAAGATGCCTCTGCTAAGCGGTTCGCAAGGCTGTATGTGGCTAGCCTTTTTATTGGTAGCTTATGTTGGCTTTTTGATCGGATTTTCTGCGAGGAGATAACCAGGTGGTGGATCAATCCTCAGGGTCATGCTCTGTGGCACTTACTTATGGGCTTCAACTCTTATTTTGCAAATACTTTCTTAATGTTTTGCCGCTCCGAACAACGAGGATGGGCTCCAAAGATTGTTTATTTTCTGGGGATTCTTCCATATGTGAAGATTGAGAAGCCAAAAGCACAATGATCATGGAATTATAGTTTTTCTCCTATTAGGAATTCTTCTAGGATTTTGAAGTTTTGGCAGTTAAGGAACAGAGATGATTTTGTTGAATTTTTGCTTTATGGGGATCTTAAGAAAGAAAATGAGAGACCAAAATTTTTAACCGTGAGAGTAGATTATGTACTGTATTATATGCTTTGTTGGACTTCTGATGTTACAGTAGATGCCATTTCTTTTTCCTCATTCCTGTTATCGTATTAGTGCCAAGATACTTGTAACACTCTTAACTTTGTCACTAAATTTTGGTTACAATCCAATTTTGTTTCCCTTTCATTCTTGAGCTATTACATTGGGTGGTTATTCAGTCGTTTTACATCGTTTACTTTGTTTTGGCCCCTTGACCTTTGCTCGTTGTGTTCGAGTATCTTTGACTTGACGTTGCTTTACATGCAGAACTTTTATTTGTAACATATGGCGAACCATTTATAGGTGAAGAGCCCTGCTTGTTCTCAAGTACATAGAATTTTGAGTAGAGGAAACATAGCCTTTAATAGAGGGCCATCTGTCCCAGTCATGCCAAAGCTTCGTCACCATCTTTTGATAAGAAGAACAATTTAATGGATTCTCTGACAAATATACCACCACCACCATAACTTACACCAAAGCAGTTCATCCATTTTGAACTTAGCTTCCAAATGATATTATTATGATCATTACAACGTTTCAAATATAAAATATATAGAATCGTGTCAAAAGTTCCAAAAAATTCATAATCATGTCTAGACGTACCAGTGAGTCATAATTGACAATAAAAGAACGTACCTGTGAATATATCTTTAGCATTTATAATATCAGAAGGAATTCCAAGTTAAAACGAGTTGGCGAGAACCATAAAAAAGTGACTGGGTATCAATAAGAGCATAGATGATCCTGTCTATCCTCTCCGATAAAAGGAATCATATGCCGTACAGCAAATGTCAAAAAACAATACACTAAAATGAGAATCTCATTTCTAGCAATCACATGTGCATAAAAGCCCAAAGTTACCAAACTACAATGGAAACTTTATCTCTAGGTTCCTATATAAGAAATTGCTTCCTTTAAAATTTCAATGGCTTCCCTTCTTTGTTTTCACACTGCTTTGAGTTGCCTTTGCCCCACCTCTCATTACCTCATGACAGAATAGAATATCAGATGTAGAAAGGAAAGGAGCAGGAGGAGGAGGAGGAGGTGGAGGCAGAGGCGGAGGTGGAGGCGGAGGCAGACATGCACTCCACTCAAGTAAACGCTTATACTTCTTGATTAACACCACAAAAAGTGCAATCAGTAGCACTTCAAACGGGATGACAACACCATATACAGATATCCTTTTCCTTTCAATTGCTATATCACAATTTGGTCTGCCAAACGTAACTACAATTTAGCGGGCGCTTATGCAAGTTAGCTCAAGAATATCCCATGATCCTCTCCTGAATTATTTCCCCCAGCTTCATGTATATAGCCTGCTGTTCTTCAATTGTTAGATTTGTCAGAATCTGCAAAACCAACCAAGCACTTATACATAATCTAAGAAGGAAACGTGCAATATAATATTAGTAACTGCACAGTTTACCTGTTCCAAGATCATTTCAACTGAGATGCTCTGAGGAACAACAAATGATTGATGATAAATGTACGCAAACACAGCCATTACCATCTACATTAACCAACTATATCCGTCAGATTCAGGCATGGATAAAATATGATCACTAAGAAAAGCTGAATTATTTATAGTCAAATGACCTCAGTTTGAGGGAAACACCAAACTAAAGTCAGTGGCATGCAGAATGTAGTTTTTTTTTTTTAAGTTTCCCATCAATCACAATAAGAAGATGTAATTTGATGTTAAGCATAAATACAATACAAGTAAAGAGAAACACTGTGGTCACCGAGATAATGAAAAAGAAGAGAAGCAACATTATAGCAAAGCATGGTCTCCTTGGTATATGTTCTGAAAGCTTCAGTTAATAACCACAAAAATGATCGCAAGACTTTTTTCGTTTAATGATCACATGGTCCTTACGCAAATTCAAGAAAAGAGAAACTCAAACTTCCACAGGCTCCCAGTCCCAAAGAACGGGTGGCATAATATAAAATTACACGCAGTGGAATCTGCAGACTTTGACAATAAATGCCTATACAATGTACAGCAAACTGCACCAGCTATATCATCAACCAGACTATAATATTCAATGGGATCATTATTTCCAACTTCGCATCTTGAACAACAAAAGGTATACGCTACAAGAGCAGACTCTTCTGCTTTTTTTATAAAACCATTTATGAATTATTTGGTGAAGCAGGCAGGTTAGCTTAACACAGTTAGGCCATGTAAATACACTTACTGTTCAGAGAAGGAAAGCAGGCAAAAAGACAACACAAGTAAATACGCAAACAAGGCTTTGACACAGAAAACAACGGAAAATGTTGGACTGCAATCTTCAACAAGGTTGTATGACAAAGACAAAACTACAAAGCTCTAAAATCAGCAGGCAGTCACAAGTAAACCCTTTAACATGTCACCTGGCAATCCATTCTATCTGTAATTCCACCATGACCAGGAATGCTATCACCAAAGTCCTGTCAAGCATGAAGGAAATTAGCAGGCAGTGTCATCATTCATGGATTGCAGAGTATGCCATGCCTTTCAACAATTTTACCAGTGTTACTTAAGGAAGATAAGACTATCAAGTGTGTACCTTAATTTTAAAAGCTCTTTTGAAACCGCTAGCAAAAAATCCTCCAAAAGGAGCTATGATGGATGCAAATAATCCAAGCCACAAGGCATGCCATTGAACTGGTAGAATCGATATTTCCTTCCAAGGAAACTGTTAAGAAGAATAATCGAGAGTGGATAAATACCAACAAAAAGCCCTCAAAACAGAGAAAATAGATTCAGAATTAGAGAATTGAGAACAATTTTAGCTCACAACAAACTCACCCACTGAAGAAGCCAACTTGGTAGTGTCCAGTACTCTGGCTTAAACAAGGGCCCAGGATCACATTGAAGCCAACCAGTGGATAAGTCCTGCGTGAGAAGAAGTTCCTTTAACAACTTGCATAATCTACTTTGAGTGAAGAAAACTATTTAGATAGAATGAATACCTTTCTTGGACATGTCAACCACTGGAAACGTCCCATGGCATTTGCAAGCTACATAAACAAGCAGAAAAGATTATTTAAAGTCTAGATTCTTTTTTAATCCATTCAAGGCTCTCCACACTGCAAATGGAAGATGGGGTAATCATAACTTCCCAGAGCATGACAACTGAGAAGTACTATACACAAAGGAACACTAACTATGGAATCCGCACAAGCATCCGCACAAGCACTAGCCTAAAGCAAGCAGTTAAAAGTACCATCTAATCCATAAAACTCGCCCATTTAATAAAAATGAATCACATAACAGCAGTTTGTTTAAAGCAAAAACTGATCAACTTAGAGACAGAAAATCTTCAGATGCCCTTTAACTAAAAAATGGCATGCCAAAAAGATCCAAAGAGAATGTTAAGGTCATTAAGATTTCACGGTTATCACTTACATTATCATTTGTGCTTTCCTAACAGCTATTTAGGAAAAACTACAAGATAGATACCGCACCAATAGACTAGTAAAACACTTGTGGTTCCACTAAAGTGGTAACATATGAACAGACTAATTCTCAAATTGATAGTATAGCAGGACAAAATATTACTGCAACTATGACCGGAAACGGAACAAAATCTTTGCTTACCACAAAAGCAGAGATTATAGTAGTAACAGATGCTCCAATAAATCCCTCCCAAGTTTTCTTCGGAGATAACTTGATTAAAGGGGTTCTTCCAAAGAAGAAACCAAAAATATAGGCAAATATGTCATTGATGACGATAAGTGATGCTGGGAGAAGAAACCTATAATTATGCTCAAAATCATTAGTTGCAAAGCATTGATACTTCATCATACAATTAGCAAGTAAGAAGATTAGAATCTGGTTGTATGAAATGGAGCAATAACTAGAAGCACAAGATAAAGCATGCAGAATACATAGAGACAATGCTGATGTTATGAGGCCAAAGCTCTATAAACATTATGAGAGATATCATCATGGCAGGTTCAGAGGACAGCCCAACGTGACATCAATCAACTAAGCAGCATCAGTTAAATTTAACGTAGCTATTTTATTTCCACTTTTATTGTGAATTTGTCAAATTCAGTTTTCTATTTTTAAGTTAGTAGTGGGGTCTTGGATACATGTGTCGTGTCCTGACTTCTAGGAGTTGATTATTTCCCTAAGGCTATTTGAAGCCATCATTGTACAGACGTTAGGATTATTCAGAAAAATATCAAACTTGAGATTCACTCAACATTAGGTCCTCCGGTTCCCTTCTGAGCTGGTACAAAATTGGTAAATGCAAGAACCACACAACTGATCCTCAACTCAGACCCATAACTAGATTCAACGTTAACAGCTGAACTCAATGCACAAGTGGTAAGAATTCTCAAGCAGTCATTAGCGATAAATATATCTGCGACAAAGTTGCTAATCATGACAAGTTATAATAAAGAGAGAGAACAAATAAACAAGAAGGATTCCAAGCAATTTCCAAAAGAGACCATGGTTAATGAAACAGGATTCGTAAGTCACAAAGAGTGATATTGAAAATCTAGCTATTGTTTACTTGTCATGAGCATCAAACAAAAAAGAGATGGCAAAAGCAAAACAATTTAAGCATTCTTCAATATAGCAGAGAATAGAATTAATCTCTTGCAGAGGCCATATAGTGGAAAATAAAAGCATTTGGCATATCACAGTAAAAGCACAGATTAAAAAGTTAAATAGAGGTGCATGTTCCATGAGTCCAAACAAATTCTTATCACCTTTGGTAAAGACAAGGAATTTCACTAAATCTTGGAAACGAAAAGAATGAATGAATGAGATCAAAGAGTTCCAAGTTACCAGAAAATTCCTTCAAAAATATTGGCAACAGTGAAAGAGGACTGGGTGAAGACCACAATCAGAATCATGTGTGTCCATGCATACTGGCCAAATTGATACTTGTACATCTTCTTCTTTAATGTAAGGATGAACCACATAAAACCTAAGCAAAGCTCAAAATCAATAATACAAAAAGACAAGAGGAGAAGAATAGCAAATAATATAATTCCATAATGTAAATCCAAATGCAATTAACATTTCAGATTTGTATCATTTTAACTGAAAGCCAAATGAATCATTATAGGCAATTATTCAACAGTTGATAATCATGGGTAACATAATAATGTATAAAGCATACCTGCAATGTACAAGGAGTAACAGATAACCATATGATACTTGATTAGGCTGCTCACAAGCCGGTAGAGGACCTTGTCCGGAGTTACAGTGTTGACAAGGCGTTGACTGAGAAGTCGTCCATACACGAATAGCATTGCAGTGAAGAAAAAGTGCCTGAGAAAAGAATGAAAAAATGGATAATTTCTGAAAGAATTAGTGAAAGACTAAAAATTCAGTTTCTGATAGAAAAGAATTAGGAAAGATAACAAAACAGTTGAGATTATTTTCAGCATAAAAGACTGCAATTTAGTTCCGCTAAAAGATGAATTAGGAGAAGATAACCTAAAACTTAACACCGCAAGCAAATGTTTTGCACTTACCAATTCAATAGTCTAAACCCAGGGAGATGCCTATCCTCATGTGCTCTCCTAAGCAGATTGAATAACTCTTTTGCCATGAATATCTGAATGACAACTACCATGGCTGTGATGTACAGATGACCCATGTAGACAATCAATGCAAAACCGCCAATCATCCAAAGGGTTGAATATGTACGGATCCACATTGACTTGTATTTGTTTTGATCATTAACCAGTAAATGACCTCCATTTTCTTTAGTGGTGTCTGGAAAAGCCTAACAACCAAAAGGATATCAAGAACAAATTGAAATTCTTTCCCTGAAGAAAATACTACAATAAAACCAAGTTAAATATGAAAATTATTTACTGACAGATGGTCATATCAACTTGACAATCTCAACCATGGAGCTATAAGTATGACCACATCACACATATATAAAAATATGAACAGAAACCAGTACCAGACTAAAATTCATTCTGTTTGAGTACTTGGAGTGCATTTACTTAAGGAACAGCCCTTATGATTTTCAATTTCATTTTCTTTCCTTCAATCTATTTCGTTAATTTCTTGAAGATGATATTCCAATGTACAGCAGAAAAAGTGGAATCATTAGAAAATGCCATTTATCAGGAAAACCAATTATTAGTTAAAAGAAGAAATCTGTTTTGTTTTCTTGAAATAATTGCCACAAGTAAATGCACCATTGTATATTTAATAAGGTCAATAGAATTCTATGGAGAATGTATGATTGCATAGAACCATTTAGAGAAAAAGTTTCCACAATGAAAGTAGAAGTAAATAGCAAAGAAATAAGTGGCTCAAATGAAATAACTGACCTCTGTGGGGCGTCTGCGATACCTGACTCGTGCAGATGGTGTTGATGGGGCACTTATATTGTTGTCTCTTTGCATGGCTATTTCACTTGCTTTTACTTGAATAAGAAACTAGATATCTTTGCATCTATTTTAAAGAGTAGTAAATTGCTGCCTGGTCCATCAAATGCAATAAGCTTAAAGAAGGCACTTGTAGTAATCAGTAAATGCATGGATGATGAGGAAACATGAAGAACCATTAGCACCGTATTGTAACCAGGAGTATTTTATCAAAAGAAACAGAAAGAAAATGGTTGTATGAAATTTTGACAAGAAATCAAACATTAAGATAGCAGCAGCTTGTTGCAATTTTCAGTGGAAATGGGAATCACCAATGTTAACAAAGATGAACAAATGAACATTGAGACCAAAGTTATGCCAACAGAATAAGAGGGGATAAAATCACTCGAGTCAACCAACGCTCAATAGTTTTTCTTTGACTACTATCACATTTTCCCGAGCTCTAGTTATAAAGAGCAAATCAAATCAATTCAAATTAACAAAAATTGTAAGTAATGGCAAACCCATTTTAACGCATCCAACAACCTTGGCCAAAATAGAAGAAACACAGGGAAACACACTTTCCATCCTTCTTAAATATGCCTGTTGAACTCCTGGAAGGATAACGAATTTTAAACAATTAAATGATAGCCCACAGCCTTTGGCTACCGTCTTACCTCTGAGTTTCTAGCCAATGATAACCACCGATTTGCAATTGGAAAGTGGAAGGTGTAGCGAACAAGTAGACAGCAAGCAATTGCACAAAATTCACCAGAGAAGTCCGAATTCAGTACCGTTTTCACTTCAGCTACCCAGTTCCTTTAAATAGGAAAAAAAAAAACAACTCCATGAATTCGTGTCTTCAATCCTTAAAAGACTTACGAAACCGAAAATTACGGATAAGGCCGGCATAAATTTAACTAATTGCATCGAAACGAAAAAGAAAAACTTGAACACTGTCTCCCAAAACCCTCTCCCACTTAGCAGGAACTCGCAAAAAGAAAAGCAAAATAACAATGTCTTTCTAATACATATTTACATGTACATATATATAAACAAGTATATGCACACGCATGACGAGGGAGAAGAGGAACGGATAAGTAGCTAGAAGAAAAACCAACACAAAATGCTCAATAGAAAACTGAATTAGAACAGTAAAAAAAGATCCAAAATCACATCAATTGAAACAAAAGATATCGAGAGCCAAGAATCAAGATTGAAACCTGAATTCTTTCTTGTTGGTGGATGAGGAGATTTGAAATTATATAAAACAGAGAGGAAAAGAAAGGAGATAGAATAACAGACGATGACAAGCTGAAGGCAAAAGCAAAAGCCAACAGCCAAGCAAAGCAAAGCATCAAATTCTGGAGTCTGGAGCCAAACCAGAAGATACAGATATATCGAACCGAACCGAACCGAACCGAATAAAGTTTTAATACAAATTTCATTTAGAGAGAAGCGGCAAGGAAAACGACGTCGCGGGACCGGAGTCATATAAAAATATATTGCAATTGTTTTTTGAAAAATTAAACACTGGATGATAGAAATAGCAGTGAAGAAAAACGACGACGCAATGAGATACAATTACAAGCAATAAACTTTGACTCCAGCGTAGCAAGAGTTAACGAAGAATCTGGACCAAAATGAAGTATGAAACGCCATTGCAGTTAATCGATCCGTCGACGTTTTGTTAAAAGGGTCCCATATGCTTCAATTCCTTCCCAATTAGGGTTGCGAGATCAGCGACATTCCAGATTTCTTTGTCATCTCGGCTCGTAACCATCTAATCTAAAGCCAAAATAAATCATTACTTTCCCTTTTTTTTTGTCTGTATTAGATAGTGCCTAGCTAGCTTACCAGTTTACGTCCATCACTGGTCCCGTACCCAAACAGCAGAGCTTATACGCTCACCAAAATTCACTGCCTATTAGGGGTTCTCCTTCATGAGTATGGAAGCGTTAGGCTTGCTCTCAGGGTGTTCCTCAAACTCCACATTAGAAACCAGCCTAATCTTACCAATGTCATTCTCTTCTTTTCTTCAGCGAAATTATGGTAACCCCTTAAAAATCAAAGCTTTGGTTGCTCTACCAAGAACGGCATGGAAAGGGTCTCGTAACCGCTTGCAGTATTGTAATGCTATTGGGAAATTGAATGATTGTACTGCTTTGGAGGTTACCACAGACTGGGAGAGACCCCAATTGAGGAGGAAGAGGCTGGCTGTCTTTGTCTCTGGTGGAGGTTCTAACTTTATGTCTATTCATGAAGCTTGTCTTCAGGGATCAGTTCATGGAGATATTGTTGTTTTGGTCACAAATAAAGCTGGTATAGTATACCTTTTATTTTATTTTATTTTTGTTAGCACAGGCTTTCCTCTAATTCATTGATGAATGTTCTGGCTCATCATGTTTACTTTAATTAATCAATAAAAGTTTAGGCTTAGCATTTTTTTTCTTTCAAAGCGTTTTAAATTCTGTTTACTGGGATTTCGTGAACATCTATATCCTAATAGGACGAAGCTTTTGGTGAGAGTTATGGTGTTTCGCGCAAGTTTCTTGATAATTTTTGAGAAACAATACATGAATTTGTTTTTATGACCTACTTAGACCCTTCAGGTATTCGTGTTCCTCTCGTCTATTGCAGGTTGTGGAGGTGCAGAATATGCAAAAAAGATGGGGATCCCAGTCATTTTGTTCCCTAGAACAAAGCACGAGCCTGATGGCCAATCAACAAGTGACCTTGTCTCCACTTTTGGGTAGGCTCACTTACAGTGTTCTAATTGCTATATTTTGTCTTTTCTTCACTCTTCTTGTTTTAATTTGTCAATAGGATGAGAGTAAGATGGTGCAGCTCTGATGCTGTCACTGCTTCAGACTAACAATCATCTAATGAATTAAAGGCCCTTCTTATAGTTCCAATTATCCGATGTTTGCCATCTTCTGTTTTTGCCTAAGAGGGAATGAAGCTGTTGTTTCCTCGATATGCAAAGTCAAGTGGATTGTTACAGATTCTGATTAGGGAGTCTAAATGTTCTAATTTGGCGCTGTTTTTACTTCTGATTCCTGTTCTTAAGCCTGTCATTAGCATTGCTATCTGCATGAGCTATCTCGAATAGATAAAAAAACGACCTGAGCCTTGACTTTTATTGTCACAAGATCATTAGACATTTTGACATTACCCAATGTGTCTTATTGTTCTGCTTATATTTTTCACTTGTTCATTTTACATGTTTTCTATTCAACCTCCATCTTCATGAAGCATTAAAATTCATGATGTTGCAATTATGTTTTTTCCTCTCAGCAGACAGCGTCATGGATTTAATGTTTGATATGCTGACCAATTGTTATTTCAAATTGTAACTCTAAATTAATTGATTCAAAGTGTAGATTACAAGACTTTGCCACATACTCCATTTGCACACATTTTAGTTTGTTTCTTACTGTCTTTCAATTTATAGAAACAGAAAGAAAGCAACAAATCCTAATATCTTTGATTGCAAAATGATAATGCAACCTGCAGTTACGTTTACCACATCCTTTCTTAGATATGACTGAAACGATGAAAGCTGAAAACAACAAATTACTAGTTCTTGCTATCCTAGAAAGGCAGCACATATAGAGTATGATAAATGTTGTCTGCCTCTTTTCTTCTTTTAATGGGAATACAATACTTGTATTTTCTTCCTTTTTTGTTTATTAGTATCAAAGCAATAAGGAAAAATGTGTGGAGATTATTCACACACTTCGACAAGATTATGATTATTCTCCGTTTTCTTAATCAGGAGGTTTGGTGTTGACTTCATTCTTTTAGCTGGCTATTTAAAACTTATACCAGCTGAGTTGATTCGTGCTTATCCACGATCTATAGTCAATATCCATCCATCACTCCTTCCAGCTTTTGGAGGCAAAGGCTACTATGGAACGAAAGTGCATAAAGCTGTTATCACTTCTGGAGCAAGGTATATAGCATCATGTGATGATGCACTTACTCTATTGTGAGTCTTTGAAGTTGTTGAATCAGAAGTGCTAATGTAGGACAAATAGAAGAATTATCAACTAGTAGCTAAAACTCAGGAAAACTAGGAAATATAGTTTTTGAATGTTATTAGGTTGCTAAAGCGTGAGACAGAATTTAAGATTGGGTATAGCTAAAGTTTTTAGGATTTGATTGGTGGAAATTTAAGCTAGAAGGTTTGATTTTACTGAAATTTTACGTTTGATATAACTAGAATTTAGGGTTGAGTACACATATATATAGAAAAAATTTAAATCCCTTATTCCAGTAATAAATGGGTTCCTAATTAAAATATCCAAAATAAAATTAAATCCTATTCTAATAAGAATTGTACATTTTTAAATAAATTTAAGTCGTAAACAATTAGGATAACATATCTAATTTATTACTATTTTCTATTTAATAAGAAAACCTATCATAAACTAAATTTCAGTCTTACATTATCTTTGCTGTCAATTCAACCCCCACTCTTCATCCCACTTAAAAAGCTATGTTTGACAAAATTTTCCTCTTTTATTCTTTTATAGACTCTAAGCTCTTTTGCATTAAGTGCTGTTCCATTTCAATTCTTTTATTGGACACTCAAGTTATCTAAGGAGAAGAAAAAGGGTAAAAAAAGAAAAGTTTCCATAACTTCTTTTTTTTCTTAATTTACGTTTCCTCACATGTATATTTGCATGATTAGATACTCAGGACCAACTATACATTTCGTTGATGAGCATTATGATGAGGGACGAATCCTTGCTCAAAGAGTTGTGCCTGTGCAAGCCAATGACACAGCAGAGGAGTTAGCTTCCAGGGTTCTTGAAGTGGTAATCGGATTTGTCTATCCTTTGGCCATATTTTGTGCAATATTGTCCTTAGCTATTAGTTGCATTGTATTATGATGTTCTTGCAAAGTTTAACCAAAAACTACTTGTGTTTGTGGGATTGATATTGTTCACATTTCCAGCTCATTTTATCTTATGCTAGAGTTGTACCATCTTGTTAAATGTCTTTGTCTGATTAGGGGAGTATTGAGTCATGCCAAACATGTTAATCTTGAGATAGCTTTGCAGAATTAAGCTATAAATGGTATCATAATACATTGAACAAAGGGGACGTTCTGATTTTGGCTAAAAGTGATATTAATTTGATCTTATTTTCCTTCATCATTTCTGCAGGAGCATCAATTATATGTAGAGGTGGCAGCTGCGCTATGTGAAGAACGAATACATTGGAGGGATGATGGTGTCCCTATCATCCAGAGTAGGGAAAACCCTGATAAATACAGCTAGTGTAATCAATCTTCATTTTGTTTGTGGTGAGAATCTTAACATTCGAGCAAGTTGTACAATTACTCCAATCTAATTTTCTGGAGCTACGCTACGTTCTACCATGTCTAACTATGGCTATGAATTTATGTGCATACAGGTGGTCTTTTACAGTAAATTTTGACCAACTTTGAAGTCAGGGGTCATGTTGGACATCCTTCAAAGCTTCATCACACAGACAATTGCCATTGTGATTCTAGAAGTTTTTCAAGTTATGAGAGGTTTTGCCATCAAGCTTCTTGTAGATAGCAGTTGACTGAGTGGTTTTGGTCCCGAGTGTGAGGTTGCATGGATCCAATGTTTTTATGCCATAGTTGTCCAAAGGACTTGGGCAATTGTTTTTAGCCTGCCAATTTTTTTATTGGTTGTATTACTTGGAGAATCTCGGAAGGCCTGGGCTGGCAGTTATGCTTACTCCAGTTTCTCTGTTGTATTACGTTGGAGAGTTGGACAGTGGTAGTTCAATGGTGTCTAAAGACTCCAGTAAAGTGGGGATATTTAAGTATGCAATCACTTGCAGTGTTTTTAACATCAAATGTTAGCGGAACTTCCTAATGTAAAAACCGTAATCTGGAAGCTGACGTAATATGACGACCGAATTGAGGTAAGGCGTAGGTCATCCGCCTTTAACCAGCGTGTAGCGACTAGCGTGGTTGGCCTGACTGCCCAGTATCTAATGTTGCTGTGACAGATGATTGAGACTCTTTTGCTATTGCTGGTTAGCATATCTTTGCTTTCTAGTTTGTATTGGCCCCAACGCTCAATGAGTATTTGTGGTTCTTCTAACTGCTTTTTGTATTAGGCGCACCAAGTAGCAGTACAGTTGATTTTTTCTATTTCTGCTAAGTAGTAATTACTAGAGTTGTATTCTTATTTGCTTTATAGATTACTCGAGAAAACAATAAAGATTCAAAGGAAAAGGAAAGACACGCAATGTATTTGGGATAAGTATTAGATACGTAGCCATGCAAATGTGCAATGGCTATTTTGTTTACAGCAGCAAACAAGTTTTAATAATTTGGTTTAAGGTACAAAAGAGTGAAGAAAAGAAGCTTATACAGTTACAATTATTCATCAGAAATACAGGATGAAGGAGCGAAACCCAACTTGGCAGCCCCAAGATCAAACTCCCACATGTAATTTTGCTGCATTATATTGCCGATCACCGAAACGCCAGGCCAAGCGGTCGGTACAATTCCCAGGCACATCACCTCCTCATCAGCATCTATAAAGTAGCTCTTTACTGGTGGCTCAAAGTTAACCCCGTCCATGAAATGAATTGTCAATTTGGGCACTGATGTTTCGTTGAACGATTTCGCTTCAAAGCAATGTTCCATTGGCCCCAGGTCCGGAATTTGTACCTTCGTGTAGTTTGCCAAGGTTTTCTCGTAAGCTTCCATGACAGCATTATATGCAGGCTCTGTCAAATATGTCAAGCTGGAACCAGAGTCAAGAATGGCTCCGCCATTGCCATAGACATTCCACACTGGGGACGGAATTTTCAGGCGTGTATTGCCTACTGAGATGCCTGAGACATTGACTGCATAGTATGGATTGATAACATCAACCACCAACTCCGTGTATTGCATTTTCAGTGTTGGTGTGGTTTTAACGTCTCCGAAGATGAGGAAGTTTCGAAGGTTGCTGGGGCTAAGGTGGTCAACCAAACAATAGGAGAACTTGTAGCCAAAAAGTTTGGCAATCCTTATTGCAAATGAATGCTGGCTGTAGCCTAACCCCATTATACCGTCAGTGTGGCGAAAGGAACCGTTGAACACTTGACTGCACCCTATTAAGACATCATGCAGCTTTATCTTGCGGTGGTTGTGAAGCCCAACAGTTACAGTCTCGTTTGCAAACAATCCAATAACATTTCTGCCATCTGCATATCTGTCATAACGATATTAGAATAAGCATTGGCCTGCCGATGGATAATTGCACGCTATTTGAATCCATCCTATATGATTATAATACAGAGCCAAAATGCTGTGTCTTCCGTTACCTATAGTCGTAGAGGCAGGGTGCTTCTGGCGCAGGACAAGCAGTCAAAGAGAAGGATGAAGAGAGCTCATCTCTGCAGGTTATAGATGAGCATGGAATTGTCCTGAAGGACGGTGATGTATCGGCATCGAAGATCCTAATTATCCCAGGATATGGTTGGAGTTTGAGACAATGTTCGCATCTGTATTCACAATGCATCCAAGTGAGGTCGCTCCCTGTGTCAGCTATCAACACAAACTTACGAGGCCGTGGGCTTCCAACTCTGAAAGATACAAAGTATTGACCAACTCCAACGTCTGCAGCCGAACGGATTGGTATCTCGGCAGGAATTGTCCCTTTGATCTCAAAAGCCTTCCTTCTTTGTCCCAGGCGATGCCCAATTGTTTGTTGCCTGTAATGGTCGCTGTGGATAAGCTGCTTCATGCGGTCTAACCTGCTTTTGGGTGGTCCAAGAGTGGAAAAGCCTGAATCAGCTAGCTCAGGTGAATGCCTGTGAATCAATTCAAACTTAATCGCATCATCTGGTCCACATGAGCCATTATCATCGCCGTAGTCATGGCTGTTGAAGGCATGAACCTGAAAGCAGAAGGCATTAACATAGATTAACAACAACAGTAAGATCAGGATGTGGGGCGTAGACATTTCGAAGGGAAAGAAAGTAGCAGTCAGCATGAGCAACGAGGTAGCCAAATGAGATCCCCCATCAACATAAGCCCTTCAAGGACCGTGAATTGCTGAATAACTGCAAATGCGGACATTCATACACTT